>JANRMR010073427.1:0-13906 GCA_025434825.1 Bergia sp. 'catenularis' | reverse complement strand
AGCTATTTTCCTTCTCCTTTCCAGACTTTACCACTGTAGTTGATTTAATGCTCATGTGACACAACCTTTCTCTCAAGCGTACGCGTTTGTTGCAAATCGGGCTGCTCGCCCTTGAACTTCTACTAACGAGAACTTCTGACACTCTCTGTGTGGGTCCCACATCAAGGATGCATATTCCATTGTTGGTCTTACTAGGGATTTGTAGGCTTTGGCTTTAATTGATCTCTTGTGAGCACTGATACAGATTCCGCTTTACAAAACCAAGGGTCTTATTGGCTTTGTTCTTGATGTTGAGGATATGTGTTTCAGCTTAGGGTCTCTATTAGCGTTACTCCGAGGTATGGTTCGTGGTCAACAACTTTCAGAGTCTGGCCTAGCATTGAATAGGGATACAGAGTGGCGTTACTGGTAGTTACAGATAGCATTTTTCTTAGTTGAACCATGTTATCTATGTAGATCGGAGATAATTTTTCTAAAATTTTAAAAAATAAATTCAACAACAATTTCATTGAGAAAACCGCGATGTTGAATCATAAGATAAATAAGCACCCCTCTGCGCTATATACAGCCCTCGTCTGAAAAAGTGTCCTCAAAGCTTCACATTCGCCCCTTTGGCTCTACCTCGGGAAAGTGTTCACTTTTCGGACACTTCTTCAGCCTGGGGCCTGTATAGCTCGTGAAGGTACTGATTGTTGTGCAGGATCTGGTACCGAATGTCGAGCCGCTGACCAGTACCAGTAGAACGGAAGAAAAAAGACGGCCCACATTTCTCATGTGGAAGGAAACGCGGATGTACTGATGATTTTCGTTGAAAGTTTGCAATCTGTGGATAGTTTGCTGTTGTTCTAAGGAGAGGTAAGCAACATCGAACTTTTACTGAAATGAATGATAGTAATCATGACAAATTATGGTGCATTTGGAGTTGTGTGCGCACTCTCGCCGCGTGATGTAAATTGTTGGCATGTTGATGCGATCGCGGCTTTCTGTTTCGTGCGAAGAACAATTCTCGTAACGCCACTAATACCACTGACAATGAAATGAAAAAGTGATTGAATTTTTTATGCAATTTATTGGTTTACTAGAGAGGCGAGTGCATAGGTTGTGAGAAGTAATATTGATGGACAAGTTGTTGTGACACATGCGTTGTTGTCAATTCGTAGGCGCAGATAACTTTCTGTTCGCGAGATTTATCTGAATTATTTGCATTTTGCAGGGTCGTTTTTCTCAGACCGGAAAGCATGGAGGGCGAGGGAGGGGATTTGATGAATATCTTACTCCCTGGGCAAAGCCCTGAAGACGACCGAAGGCGAGGAGTCGATGGCGCAGCTCAAATATCGCCCACGGTATGTTCCAACTAGTTCATATTTTTAGTCCTGTAATCCGTGTCTCTCCGAGGAGGCACGAAACTTGACAACCCCAAGTGTCCTTTTACTTTCAAACACTGCGCATGTGTCACATGTCTTGGGTCTGAAATGGTTGAAACTTATTTTTTTATACAATGAATACTATCTAATATCCATTCTCCTACGCCGCACGACAAAATGTTTCTTGAACTTCTGTTGGCGTTCGCTGCGCACGGCGCACGGCCGTTTCTTCAATTCATACCGTCTGGCTTGGAAATATTCAATTACATTTGTATTATCTTCAGTAAGAATGTTTTGTTTTCCACTCGATATCCGTTAACGATATGCTTCAGGGGTTATAGAATGTTCAGATATTCAATTGCAAACAATTTGTTGTTAATACAAAAGTCCACTTTTGTTAGACTCCTTTATGATAATTTATAGTTATGTTTATAATTTTAAACAATCTTATCAGGGAACATTGAGCAAAAAAGAAGGGTAAGAAATGACCAACAAGTCAACAAATTGCAGAAAGCATTGAAACCTTTTTTTCAAATAAAATGTTGATTAAGCTTATGATGTAGAGTGATAATTGAGAGAGAATTAAAGAAATTTGTACATCAATCAAATTTCATTTATTTTATGACAAAAACTGTTTATGTCTTGTGTGAAAATTAGAGTCAAAATGAGCTAATATAAGTAGACACAATGGTAGCATCTAGAGCTCTGACACAGAGGTCAAAATTAGTCTGGTATTGTATAACAGGATATGGTTTTAGTAAAGTTAACCTTGTAGTTTGGGAAAGAATAGACCAGTGTTGTGCATGTATAATATTACTGATTACCATGATCTCCAATACTGGCATCAAAATCAGACCCATTACGTATAACAGGATATGAATTATATAAATGTGTTTCTGGAAGAATTGAGGGTTTCTCAAATGCACTTCTGAATTTAATGTACTGATCAGACTGAAAATTTGACAACAATCTTTCTCTGGTTTTTGACTTATTCCCATGCCAAGGTAGTAGGGAATTTGACTTTGAAGACTGCCCTGGGATGGGGAATATCAATGACCTGTTTCAGTTTTGTGTAATTATGTACTGCATTATATCCTGGTGCAAATTGAGTCATGCCAACTGAACTTTATAGTTGTGTGTAGAAAATGAATATGCTTTAAAACATATTGTTCTGTTGATCATTCTAGTATTGTTACATAGTTTTTAAAATCTCTGAGCATTTTGTAATTTACATGGCTAATAGGCCACTTTTGATATATTAAAATTCAGTTTCAAACAATAGACATCAACATGAGGCTCTGGGGAATAAAAAAAAGGAGTTTATTGTTGTATTCCCCAGAGCCTTTTGTTGATGTCTATTGGTTGAGACTGAATTTTAATATATCAAAAGTGGCCTATTTATGTCATTCATTTTGTTATTTTATGTTAAAAAATATTAACAAGTAATTTTTGTATTAACAAAAACATATATCATACTTGTCATATAGAATGAAGTTGCAGAGAAAATGCTACAAATGTCTTCTAAGAATGATTAAAAGGCCCAGGAGTTATGGCATTTGATCACCAAGTAATGAACTTAAACACAAATGAAATCTAGATTAAGAAACTGTAGGATAAAGGGATTATTCTTTGACTCTTTCCCTGCATCAGTGTGTTTTGTTTCCTGTTTCCCATTGTCTCATTATGATTTGTCAGTCTGTAAGGTTAAAGAAAAAG
Source organism: Bergia sp. 'catenularis' (assembly GCA_025434825.1). NCBI lineage: Eukaryota > Metazoa > Cnidaria > Anthozoa > Zoantharia > Parazoanthidae > Bergia > Bergia sp. 'catenularis'. Next base: position 10,826 of record JANRMR010073427.1, on the reverse strand, counting down.
AAGATCACTTACTGTACATCTATAAATACCTCAACAGGGATTCTTTTAGAAAGTGCCACATGGAGAGTTTCCATTATTACAAAAATAGCTTTTAAAGTTGCCTACATGTTGGCTTTTTCCCTATAAAAACCAGATATTTTGGCCAAGGTTCATTTTTTTTTGTTTTCTCAGCCTCAAATAATTAATATTGTTCTTAAGTTGTTCTTGCTTTTATAATCTACAATTTTGTATTGAAGATGTCTCTTCAACGTAAGTGTCAGGTTGCCAATTCCATTTCTGTTTGGTCATTAGAAATATGCATTCATTGATCAATGGAATAAATGCTACAAAAACATTAAAACTTTGGCTTAATATTACTGCTTTGGATTAAGCAACAAATTTTATTAGCATACATGAGTTCTGTGATGGTGGTATTTCAGGCAATCTGATTGGTTCACTATCTCTGGCTAATGGACAATGTCCACCTTCCGGGAGGTAGATAATTTGCAGAGTGAAACAATGGCCGGTCAGCTTTAAGGGACATTGTTGAGAATTGCCAATTTTTTTGAAATCTTCAAAGCTCATTTTGCAGAGCCTACTTTGTGTAAACTGTAAGTAAATGAAATTGATTTCATAAATTACGCAGAAATGCCAGAGGCAGCCACTTTGAGTGCATGCCAATTACTGTGAATATGCTGGGAGAAATTAAAAGCAATCAAACTGAAAATTCTTGTTTACTTTCCTTGAATGTGTTGTGTTCTCACCAAGTTTGTATATGCAAATTGTAAATGCTAATACGATTATTCTCTCCAATCTCGGTGAATAGTGGCTTTTAGAATATTCACCTCCATGTTTTGCATGTTGGTAAATATTCTGCCACTATTCACCTCAATCTCAGAGAATAATTGTTAGATATTTCATCTTGAAACATAGTGGCTCAAAGTCTTCCCAGCCTCAAATTATTCTTAAATTGTTCTTAAATTTTGGGTGATTTGAACCTCGTTGTCTTATAAAGCTATCTTATCAAAAAGTGTGTTCTTACCAAGTTGCACCTCTTCAGAACATGACAACCCAGTGTATTTAAAATGTAAAGTCAGTACCATGGTTAAATTGCTCATCGGATAGGTAACTGAAGACAGTATTAAAAATAATTATTAATCTGATTGACAGGTAACAGCTCTCATATAGAAAATATATCAGCCTCTGTTGCAATGCTGTATTAAAAAAGTGAAAAGCTTGAATTTATAACCAAAGAGAAAGAATGACTTTTTTTTCTTTTTTCCATAAAAAATTGGGTCAGTTGACACAGGTCTTTAGTGACCTGCATCTGGCAGGTCACATCAATACCCACTGACCTGCCAGGCTAGTAAAAAAAACAGCAATTGCATGGAGATTCAGTGTTTCCCACCAGATCAAAAGGATAACCTGGGAAAATTATGTATGGAAAACAAAGAGAAGGAGAGGTGGAGAAAAGAGCGCTGGAACTGGAGAAGGAAGCAGATAAATATACTGTAACAACCCAAGTTTATACACAAGTTTTAAGAGCTTTATCTAACACATAATCTGAGAAAGGAATATGGAGAGCTGATGAAACAAAAATTTACTAATACTACTAATATTGTGTCTTCTTGACTAGCACATTATTGGCACTATGCATATATACTCCAATACAATAGCTCCAATACAAAGTGCTTCAAAGATATTCAAACAATAATAGCTAGCCAACCAAGAACTCTAAACATTTATTTGGTTCCCTTTTCTTCCAAAAATGATGGTGTGTGGTATATTTACATGTACCCATAACTCCTAGCACACAAAAAACCTGAGAATGCTCATAAAAATGCACAGAAAGGATTTAAAAACTTCAATCCAGCACACACAATGTTGTTGGTACATTTACAAGTTTTCCAACATGAGCCTATTTCTTGTGGAGGAGGAAGTAAAAACAAAATATGGAATGCTGTTCCCAGTCTTTTTTTGTCACCTAAATAAAAATGAGTTACTGACTGGTCTTTAGGACTCATTATACTTCCTAAATTAAGGTGCGAAATTAAGGATTAATTTTTTTCAACCGGCCCAGTTCAAGTTATTTGACAGGCCCAGAATGTATTTTAGCCAGCCTACCAAGAAAGTAACCAGCCCAGTATACGATAATATAAACATTAATACTGAAACAAAAATTCAGAGAGTAACAGACAAAGCTTACATGAGGCACTGTCAACTCTTTCAATTTTATGCAAAGGATCTCAAAAAGAAATAGGGCATTTTAAACAAGAGGTTTGAAGTAGAAATAGAATTTATATTCTTTCCATTTGGATAAAAGAAACCGAGACATCTCAGTCCATTTGTTTCCTTGATCAGGAATAATTTGTGGACTTGTGTTCATTTATAGTTTAAACATAAAGTATGCACGAATCACATTAGAAACAGAGATGGAAAATTTCCAGCCCAAACTTACAGGTTGATGCCACATATGTTCTCATACTTTTTGGAGTGCACTTTTACTGTCAAAACTCCAGAAAATTCTGCATTAATCTGGCTAACCTTGAAATGAAAACACTTTTGATAGTACATGTATGTGAAATTGTCACTTAATATTTTCAGCACCACTCATAGTAAATAGTTTCCCTGTAGCTCATCATTTTCCTGCCATGGTTAGCCCTCAGTTGTTGCCCCAACCACGAGTCCTAGTTTTCTCTCAGATGAAGATGATGAAGGAAGGCTGTTTTGACTTTCTGTACCATCTACATTACTCGCCAAAGATGTTCTGGCTGTGGAAGAATTTTTAAGTTTCAAGATTTGCTGACCTCTTCGCTTGTCATGACTGTTTTATGAAGTGTTCCTCCAGGATTTTAACCAGGCTTTGGCCAGTTTTCCCCCTTAATTTCACACCCTGTAAGGGTTATCAATCAAATACTTTGACATGCTGTTTACAAATACATGTAGCTTCATTCTTAGGTTGTTTATATATTATTTTATCTGTATTTGTCAATTTTATTACTGGACCCCTAATTTTGGAATCTGATTTCTTGTTTGTTGACATGAATACAAACTGTAAACAATATTTGAAATTAATATTTAAAAATTTATTGACAAAAGAAGTTGAATTGAAGAAAAAAGGTAGCAAATAGTTATTTTTTTTCCCAAGACAGACAAATTTAGGGTACACAGAGGAGGGGTCAGCAAACCTAAGAAACAAAAACCATTATATAACTAGGTAGGTAAGGGAACACACACTGTGTTTATATACCTTTCGACACACTCGTCCGAAAAAATTTGGTTTTTGTGCCCTGAGCGGGACTCGAACCCACGTCTTCTTGGTTGCTAGTCAGGCATGCTATCCACTGCACCATCATATATATGCTTGAAAAAGGTCCAGCAATTTGTTTAAGTTTTGGATCAGAAGCTAAGCAGGCATGATAAGTTTACAGATAACAGTAATATTGGTAAGATTGTTGAACCACAATTGTTACACTAATCATTAACCCTTCAAGCCCCAAACATGACATATGATGAGTTGCTAAATTCTCCTAAACTATACCATACTTTTCTTTTAAACAGTTTGGGAGAATTTGGCTTTTCATATTAAATAGCTTGCTGTGTGTGATCAATTCCTTTCTTCTCACAACCAAATAACTTATTTTGTATTAATATTGTTAGGACAAAATAGACATTTATAAACTGGTTGGGGCAGAAAGGGTTAAACTCTTGAAAACCAGCCTAAGGAGAAGCATAAAGAAGATACATGCAATATAAACATAAACTTGCAGATTTTATTACTGGGTTACCTGTGGCAAACCAGTCTTAAAATGTGTTTGGGTTTTTTTTTTTTTGGTGTTTTCTCCTTGAGAAAATTGAATTCTTGTGCAAGATTTCCTTATATGGATTCATACTATGCTATGATTGGCCCTGAACTTGACACCATGGTAACTTGACTGAAGTCGGCACAAGGTCTCTGATCTGGCATGAGGTGTTTCAGCTGTGAGCAGTGAAAGGGTTGTTGAAAGTGTTTTTAGTTTCGTTTTCACTTGAGTTCTGCAGACATGTGGCCTGCTATTATACTTAGTGTTTTTGTTGGTAAACTCAAACTACTTACAAATGCACATGCCATTTGTTGTAGACCCACACTAAATGATGTCCTTGAGTGATTTTGGAACAGGTTAGTCCACAAATTTATATTGAAACCAATGAAAGCCATGAAAACAAATGCAATATACACAAATGAGCACTCAGTTAGGAACTAGAAATATCGCAACTTAAACCCAGGAACAGCTTGAGCAAAGGTGGGAAAACAACAGGCACCATGTTGAAGATGTTGAAGTTACATGAAGACAACAGCAAATGAAACAAGACCTTCAAATGTTTCCCAACATAAAGGTGGATTTGGTTGTTCTCTGTAATGTTTTTGTCTGCACTGACTAATTTAATTCCTTTGTGTTTCATAATAGCTGTTTATTTGTCGGTTTTGCTACAAATAATGTACATATGGTGTAGAAATGTTTTCTATAATGCCTATGAATCTCTGAATGTGTGCATAAAACAATGGTTGAAGCTATCATGACCACACTCAGTGACTCTGATATCTCTGAAAAAGCTGTACAGCTGTTTCTTGTATTTTATGCAGATAATAAAGAACCATTAAATTGCCCAGATCAGAGTCATTGTCAGACACCGAGCACGTGCTGTGAGAAAAGCTGGAAAATAAGAAGCATTGCTTGAATATTAATAAAAATGTGCCAAAGTCTTCTGAAATTTATTTATTTACTTCAAATAGTGCATTACATTGTAAAGAACATTATACAAAGTAATAAAACACTTGTTTGTTCCAAAAAAAATTTTAATAACTGGTTTGGAAATAGACAAATGGTTCAATGAAAACGGCTGGGTAATTATCATGATCCACCAGCAACAATCTAAGTTCAGACAATTCACATGTCAACTGCATTCAGCATTAAATTTTGCTAGAAGGGAATTAATAGAAATCCATTAAAGTGCTTACAATGATTTTGGAGGACTTTTACTGTATAAGAATTCAATTTTTATGGTCTAAGGTAAAGTTACAATTTGGATCCTGTTTTAGAAAGCTGGCAACCCAGTGTATGCTTTTAAAGCATCTTGTTTATTGATATTTCTGAAGTGTTGAGTCCAACCAAAAAAGAAGTATGACTCAGTGAACCACACACCTGTCCTTGATGTCCCTTCCTCCCTTCCCCCTTGATTTGCATGTGAAATAATTATGTAGCTATATTTAAGATTGTTTTTTTTTCAATTTTTAGCTTATTATAATTATTATCTTTTATTATATTATGCATTAACTTTAACCAATTTATTTGCGTGGATAGTATTTATGTTGTAATTTATTTGGGAAGCACTTTAGATTATTTATAAGTTTTACTGGTATATGATTTTATGATTTGAACATTTTTATTATTTCTTTTGAATAAAAAAGCATGAACAATATGAGATTTATCAGCTTCTCTCTTTTCCATTTGCCAATTTCATCTTTTGTTCATTGTATACAGTAGTACCTGTGTATGTACTGCCCGAGTGACATCTGCTTGCTCTGTCCAAATTCTGGACTAAGTATAGACTGTGAAGTATCCTTATCTGTGTTTCACATTTTTTTCTTTTGTATTTTTCATAATATATTTATGGATGGTTTTGTCTTCCCACTAACAGGACTATGGCCAAGGCAATTTGGAGTTCAGTGCCAGAATGCAGAATCTTGGTCAGAATGCAGGCTTGCAGCAAGGAATACCACCAATTATGTCTCCTTCACATGCGTCATCAAACTACGGTGCATATCAAACCCAGCAGTCCTTTCCTCAGAGTGCCGGAGGCTCACTCATGCAGCATGGTGAGATGTATCAAATGTGTGGACAGCATTCATCTTCATATTATGGGGGAGCAAATTATTCAGGTTATGGTGGTGGATACCCTGATCAGGGTTCTAAGCAGCAGGCGATGCCAAGTTCTGCAGGCTATCAGTCGAGTTACCAACAGCCTGATAGTTTTGGCAATGCTGGCAATTTACCAAACTTTGGTCAGTTTGATGCCCCTCCTTTGTCCCCCTCCCAACATCAACCACCAATGCCCAGCCCCTCTGCCGTGGTACCAGGAATGATACATTCAGGAAGCTCATTTTCATATGGCTCAATTCCAAGGGTATCTACATCCTCCTCATTGTCTCAGCAAATGCAAATGCAAGCATCAAGCTTTCAAGGCAATTTACAACATCCACCAAGCTCACCCAGTTATTCCCAAATGCAGATGACCAGCCCAGGTAATATGTCTGTGGGCTCAGCTGGTTATCCTACCTATGGTGGGTCAGCAAGAAGTCAGTCATCTCCAGTCCCCCAGCAGTCAATAACCCTCTCAAGTACATTTCCAGCGATGTCACCTCCATCACCAAAACAGATGCATCACCCTAGCAGAACCATGACATCACCTGCTCTTCAGCAGATGCAGCCAATGAGATCACAGAATAGTCACCCACTCAGAGCACCAGGATCTGGGTCGCAGCTTTCAAGACGGTCAGCCACATCACCTCTTGCTCATTCTAGCTCATCACCACCTCCACTGACAGGTCTAGTGCGAAGATCACCCACCCCAGTGCAACAGATGTACCCAAGTAATGTTGGAGGCAATATGGCGGCCCAACAGCTTTCGCCACAGCATTCTCAATATCCTGTACAGAGTCTGTCACAGCAGCAGTTGTCTTGCATGTATGGTTGGGGGGGTGCTGACATACCTGCCCTGGCACCTTTACCCAGCCCAACACAGCTGAGACACCTCCAACAGCAAATGATTGATGGTAGCTTCCAGAATGACGAGGCAGCTGGAGCTAGACCTCAGAATGCAAGATCAGTCATTCAACCCACTGGAAAGATGCCTTCATCTGTACCACGTAAACCTACTGGAAGTGTAGCATTGTCCAGAAAACACTCAGCTGGTTTGATGTCACAAAACATGCCAAGCCCAGCTCCCAAAGTACCAAAGCTAGACAGTAGTCACAGCCCTCCAAAGCGTGGAGACAGTATGGTACCAAATAACCTGAAACCAGACAAAGATGACTCTTCTTCAAATGAAAGTCCCAAGGAACCAAAAGAAAAGCCAGTTTTGACCAAAGCAAGGGAGATTATGCCAAGTGCTAGCAATGGTATGTCTCCAAGTGATATTGAAGCTCAGTTAAAAGGGACTGCAAGTGCTGATGAGAGCCAAGCACCCATTGTAAAAGACATGTCTTGTATGGAAGATACTGTCAAGCTGAAATCGTCTGATAAAACAATTGTAGTAGAGGGAGAAAAGGCAAAACAAACTGCAGTAAGTGACCAACAAACTGAGATTGCCAGACAAGAGACTGTGGGCGGTGCTTTACTAGTTAACTTTTCACCAAGCAAAAAAACTAAAAAACATGCTGTTGAAAGTAAAGATGCTGCTAAGACCAAATCTGAAGAACAGTTGATCAGAACTGAAGAGAAAACTGAATCACTTCAAGATACGAATACTGTAAATGAAAACAGAATGCAAGGTGCTTCTCGCTCAAAAGCAGTAATGGAATTAGAAGATCAAAATGGTAAAGAAACTCTTGACAAAGCTGTTGCAAAACAAAGCACTTCCAAACAAGACATTTTTTCACAGGAAACAGAGCACAAACAAAATAAAGCATTGATCAAGTCAGATGAGGTTCCTTATAAAGAAGACAGCAACACCATAACCGAAGAATTAGAAAAATCACACAAGGTTGTGAAAGGAACTCAGCAAAATCAATCTGAACCAGAAATTGAAAAACAATTTCACAAAGCAGCACAAAAGTCAGATGTTCTTGAAAATTCTAACATACTTTTGGAAAAGGTAAAAAACAGTGAAAGTGATAACAAAGTTGAAACATCAAAAAAGGTGTTCAAAGAAGTCGAGGGAAAGGAGCCTTTGTGTAAAGTTAAAACTTTGAACAAATCTGCACAACCAGAAAAGAAAGAGAATGAAAGTTTGCGGAGTGAGTGTGTTGAGAAACCAGATAAACCTTTAGTGAATGATGAGAAGTCACACAATTCTACCACTACAACAGAAGACAGTTCACAAACTGCTAGTATTGACACTTCAGAGGAAGTGAAGCAAGGGCACAAGGCCAAAGAGGAATCATTTGATAGTCAAACTGATATTATCAAGAGTGAAGAGAAATCTACGCAAAGCTCAACCAAGTCAACTGCAACTGAGTCTACTGTTGATGTTGAGACTGAGGCAGCACCACAGGTTAAACTGGCGAAAAGCAGTGGAGTCCAGTCTGTGGTTGTAACATCAGTAGCTGGGGGTACAAGTGCCCTATCAGGCACAACAGCAATCACGGCATCTGTCATAGCCAAGGGGCAAGCTCAGGGTACTGGACAGCAAGTGCTTGTGGCAAAGACGCCAACTGGTCAGATGTACCTCATACAAGGTAACGTGCTTATCCCAGTGCAAAATGTTCAGGTGCAGCAGGAGAAGGGAAAACATGGATCAAAAGTGATTGTTGTAAATCCGGCATCCGGGAGTAAACACACAACGTTTAGGACGACATCTACAGTCACTAAACTCACCACAAGCACTGCCACTGTTGATTCTCAGAAATATAACAAATCTACTGGCAAGTCAAAGCCCCTGATTTTGTTTCATTCTTCAGACAAAAAGCCACACACTGTTACTACCCCAGCATCACACAAGAAAGGTCCAGGAGACATGAGAAAGGGAAACAGTGAAAAAAGTAGGGATAAGCCAACGACAATTTCTAACACCAGCAAAGAACGGTTGAAGGAAAAGGTTGTGGGCAATTTGGATGCAAAGATTAAAGTGATTGAACAAACAGGAAAGTTGAGTGAAAGTAAAGTTGCAGTTCTGTCCACTCCCACCAGCTGCAAAGGATCACCAACTCTTTCAGCAAGTGGGAAGAGAATTGGACGCCCACTTGGGAGCAAAGACAAACAGAAGCGCAAACGATACTCACACAGAAAAAGTAGTAGTGGATGTGTTACTGAATCACCAAGCATTGTGGAGTCTCCGAATGTTGTAAAGTCTACAAGTGTTGCAGAGATGTTGCCTAAAAAAGGCCATCGGGGAAGGCCTCGTAAATCAGAAAGTGAAAAACTGTCACCCCACAAGATTATGAAGAGGACACTGGGGTCTGATGTTCCCACTGTGGGGTACTCAAGTGAAGGGGTAAAGAAAGCAAAATATTCCTCTGCCCAGCTTGGTATAAAATTCATTTCTGTGCGTCCCAAAGGGTCAGCAGTTGGTGATCCATGGTGTTGCTGTCTGTGTGGCAAAGCTCCTCACCATTCTTACCTGGGTGTTTTGTTTGGACCTTACAAAGCAAAACTGACTTCTCGAGAAACAAAGGACAGCACTTCAAAAGCGATGAAGTCTCCAATGGCCAAGTTGCTATCCCCAACAAGTAAAAGCAAACAGATGAGTGCAGAAGGCAATGTGGCAGACACAGTGAATGAAACAGAGGCACCGATGTTAGAACTATGGGTGCACAAGGACTGCGTCACCTGGTCACATGGCGTGTACATGCAAGGAAGGAGCCTTGAGGGGTTAGAACAGGCAGTGGAGACTGCTGCACAACATGTAAGTAAGACAGGAAAACCTTTTGTAGAGTTGATTTATCAGTATTGCATTCTTGTATTGAGACTAAAACTCCTAAAAATGTAAATCCTGAGCCAATGGTTGATATGTTGGGCGGTTATCCTTAGTAGTCCATAGTGTTTTCATTAGTGCAAAGCAGATGAAAATATGACAATCCCTGGATTAAACTTTTGTCCATCACAGGGTAGTCTTCAGCAATTTATACAGCTGAGTTGGCCAAGTAAAGTGTCTTACCCAAGGTCATACAGGCCATGAAGGGTTTCAAAACAAGGCATCACACTTCACAAGCAACGCTCACTGCCTTTCTTGCACTGCTGAAATTTTTCATACCTGTAATGATCTATTTACCACAAGATAATGTGATATATCCATGATTATCTTTTAAAATTGCTTTTCACCTATAGCAGTTACTTGTGGCACTCCCATTACCTTTGGTAACTACTAGTCATATATGATAACTGTAATTCATTCAAGTTTATCAGTACTGTTACATAACTTTTTGTGGGAACAGTAACAAAACTTGAGTGCTTTGTTTGTGTCAGAAATGTACAAATTGCGCACAAGTTGGTGCAACATTGGCTTGCTTCAAGAGGGGCTGCAACCAGATTTTCCACTTTGCTTGTGCCAAGGAGTCAGGTATGAACATTATTAGTATTTGGGGCTCAAGGGGGAAACCAACGCAAATGAGTGCATGAAAACTTAAATCCTCTAAGTGATAGGGAGAAAAGACTAGCCTGCGGGCACAAAACCATAAACTTGTAAACAAATCAACGGAACACTTCATTTATTTTGATACCCAGACTTGGAAGTAACTGCGTGTCTTGGAAGATAAACTTGTTAGAGCGATTTTCGTTTGACCTCGAAACGAAAACAGGCAAACCGAACGCTAACAGAGTTTCTGGAGATTTGATTGGTTCTCTGAAAACCCAGCGAACGCGCGTGCAATCTTGTTGGATGTTGGGACATGTTCATTTGACGTTGTGTTTTGATTTTGATTTGTCGGGCGAACAAGATTAAACAAAAATTCATTTCAAACGACTGTGAACGAACAGACAGATACAGTTCGTAAGTCCTTTGTAATTGGACAAACAAACAGTTTGACAAAAAACCACTTAAAGTTTTCTTTCCTGGCATTGGCAGATGAAACTAAATCTTTAATCTTTAATTTAAATAATTACCTTTAGCATGCGCTAATCTGGCAATGGGTAGTCAGCTGGCAAGGTTCG
>JANRMR010073316.1:0-13908 GCA_025434825.1 Bergia sp. 'catenularis' | reverse complement strand
TCAGATTTTGACTCTGAACAAAAATATGTTTTTCATGCTTTTTTATAGTCCTGATATAAAAAACAGTAAAAATTGCACTATCAAAGAATTTGTTCAGGTTTCCGGAAACCTGTCTGGATCTTGCCGCTTCAGGGGGCCGGGCATTTGACACCTAAGGAATTCCTTGAGAGCGGGGCATTTGACCAAAAAAAGGCTTTCATGGCGGGGAATTTGACCAAAAAAAATCAAAAATGTCAAATGCCCGGGGGTCTGCCCGGGGGTCTGCCCGGGGGGGGGATGGGCACTCTCGGATTTGACTCATACATTAGCTCGGATTTTCTCCCACAACGGACGGGGAAGAAAAAGAAGAATGCGTGGCTTGGGCCCACTAGGCACCAGGACCCGGCTCAGGATCCCGTTTCTCCGAAAATATTTCGAACCGAGCGTAGACGTAAGCACATCAACAAAATGCACGAACCCTTCGATTCGTACAGTTTTCGATGTTGAAGCTTTACTTTGATTATTTTATATCCAGTTTCTAGACGATTTTCAAAAACATTTAAGTCTATCCGTATCCTTTACCAAGATCAACATGAATCCCACATTCAGTACAAAACCGAACAAACGTTACCCTGGGTGCCAGAGGTACGGCTCAATGTCAAATCCGGGAAACTACTGCTGGGAAGGGAATAATGACACCTGTACACACCTGATCGGTGTAGTAGGGCAGTGTTTAACGGTGCTATGAAAATTTTCAAACTGCATGATCGACTGCTGGAATAGAACAAACCCATAGCAGTTTATTTCAATATTAACATATGCATTTAACAAGACAAATCTCAACAGACCCCGTTACTGTTAGTTCATCGGTTTCTGAAAAATGTATGTTTTCAAACTATGTTCTTAAGCATGTCCTCAGTCGGGCTGATAGCTATCGGTTTGAAGAGTGCCAGTTTAGGATTGAGTGAAAACGAAACAGATTCTGAGTCAGAGACCAAACACAAAATGAAACTTTGCAGTAATGCAATTCATATTGAAGGAAGGATCTGTCCATTTGGAAACGGCGCAAGAACTCGGGTATTAGAATTTGGCACAGAAACAATGAACCGTTAGTCTTAAAAATTAAAGATCACTGGCTCATTTCAAAACTCTGCTTTTTATTTGTAACTCATATAAAACTAAAATTACGGAATTTAGCCCCAAAACACTGAACCGTTAAAGTTTAAATAATTTCGAAACTCTGTTTTTATACCTAAGGTGAGTTCCTGACAGTCAGATCCCTACACATATCTTCTCGATTTTAGAAAGATCGTGAAGCATGAGGCTGTTTTTGTTTCCATGCAGATTTTCGGGGAGGCACAGTAACTTCTTGTTTGTAACAGAGATTTACGCCCTTTTTGGGCAAAATGCTGTTCTATCTGCTTGAGTTGATGAGGAGATATTAGCTGATATAGTTCGCCCCAAATCCGTAACTTGAACCTCTCCAAAATTAAATGGGAATTGCGGGGAGGGGGGGGGGGAGGGGGTGACCAACAGAAATATGATGGAGATTGGCAAACCCCAAAGTTTCGGCCTCTAAAGGTAAAAGGTAAAGCGACTTCCTTTAACGAGGGTAACACGTGACAGTAATTGTGGTAACTGATAAACTTGTGGCCCTCGGTGCGCACTTTACCCCCCTCCCTCTGTCAGTGCTCCGTTTTACGGGTATTTAAAGCTACAGCTACACGGATCAGAGGAAAGTCGAAGCAGACATTGGAGTCACCGAGAATCGAACTGGGGATCTCCAGCTCCTCTGCCTGGTTTTGTCAGTCATTCTGACTTAGAGTCCATAACAAGCATAACAATAACTGCCGTTGATGCGCCAATCAATTTTAAATTCACCCAAAGCCTCGTTTGCACGTACCCCTGGCACGTGTTATTCTGTCGTTTTTGCATTTTTGGTATTTCGTTAATGATTGGACTTCGAAAGCGAGGCTTGGGAGAAAATGAACTTTTCTGACCATATGGACTATTGGCGAGTTAATACAACTAATACAACAACATAATACAACAACTGAAAATTCTTTCTGACCATATGTTACTTTTTTGCACTTTTTTCAATCGTGCGCTGAGGATGACTTACTTAATGCCATTTTCAGGCCTACTCTGGGGCTCAAAGTTGCCATAACTTAAGGCAACTTAAGGCGACTTGGGCGACTTGAGGCGACTTAAGGAAAAATCATCCCCAAAAGCTGGGCAACCTGTGCTACTCAAGGCGAATTTGTGCGACTTAAGGCGACTTTGCACGATTTAAGGCGAAATCATCCCCCAAACCTGGAAAACTTTGTGCGACTTCAAGCAACTTTGCGCGACTTAAAGCGACTTTGGAATCCAGAGTAGGCCTATTTTGGCAACTAAAGCACTTCAAATTATATGAAGGAAATGCAATAAGAAAACAATTTAAAAAACAAAGCGACAGCTAAACGGGAAGTGACAGCTTTAACCGACTTCAGGATTAACAGAATAAGTTAATTAATTTTTTTAAAGATTATTCCGCCTTTATAACTAAGGTGAAGCTTGATTCTGACCAACCGAACATAAGAGAGGTTTTTAAGCAATTCACAGATTTTGAAATGTAGAATTGTTTTTATCAAAAATGTCTTCATACACTAAAAATTTACATTGCAAAACATTGAGAAAACGTTGAATGCACATTGGCACCTATTAAAGCCGCGGAGACCAACATAGTGAATAAAAACATTTTCCGCTTTGGCCGAATCAGTATGCAACTGATTGATAATGAAATGTTTTTAAAATGGAAGTTGAAACATGTAGAGGAAACAAATAAATAAATAAATCCTGAGCGTATGTTGTATCACAGAGACAATGAGAATTATTTTTTTAGATTTGTGAAATAGACACAAACTCAAAGCATAATAAATTCAAATACCAAGAAACAAGACAAAGCAATACCAAGATGGTGACGAGAGGAAACACGATAAATCCAATCCCTTTGTTATTTAGATTTCTTACGCTAACGCACGTAGCTGAACACCAATTGATTTGGATCGGAGAAAAGCAAATTTTTTTTGTCTAAATCTAATTTCAAATTTCTTAACATAACACCAATGCTTGTCCTACCCAGACTGGTTTTTTCTGTAGGCGCGAGAACCTAGGGAGAATCCTAGGGCGTGGTTCCTGGGTAAATTTTAAAAAAAGATGCTAGAAACGTTGAAGTCATCTTTTTTGCCTTCTAGTTGGAGTAATTCAGTCATTGCAATGTGCATTTTATGATCACTAGCAACAAACAGAACATTCTGAGTTTTAAATTTGAAGTTAGTAAAAGCTGTTCAAACTGAGAAACTTAGTTCTGATTAAAACACACAAATTAAAAAAGAATTCAAAATGATGTTCCCATTTCACCAAATGTGGTTCTCATGCCAAAACCTCAACGACTTTTACTGTTAATTTATTGTTTACACACTACATAAAATACTATTAGTCAAATTAATATTACGACTTTTGACAGTGTTAGAAAGCGTCCCTCGGTAGATCACGTTTTTCACTCTTAAGTTCTTCGGCAAGAAGGCTAACAAAAAAATAAAAAAGCTGTATCGAGCAGTGTCCCTTTGCTTTATCAAAAAGTAACTAAAGTCCATAAATCAAAAACCTTAAGACAAAATTGCTTTATTTGTTTGACGGCCAGTTCTTTAGAAACTGTGAAACAAGCATTGTTCCATTTTTGATGATCTAATGCTAAAAACAACTAATCAGTAATCTGTACCAATTTATACCCTGCGGGTTTTTTTGGCTCATAAAGGGTCTGGCTGGGTTTTGATATATATCAAATTAATTGAACAACAGATTCATTGACAGCTAGCACTTTAACTACGATAATTAGAGTCTACAACTTACTGAACGATAAAAGTCATAAAGCAGCTGCGTCAAAAGCATAAAAGTCACGTCCTACTCATCAAATAAACACTTTGAAAACATTTATTCGTATTTATAGAACAAAAACTTTAGCCGAAAATTGTTCGGGTGCAGAAACTTCAAAAATGTGCTCTCCGCCGTTACAAAACTTCCACTTTTCGAATGTGCAGCAGTTTTGGTATCTTAAATTGCTCATGTAAAAAACGTGTAGGAAACGTTCTGAATTTGAACAAGTTCGTTATTGTTAGAGAGAAAAAAGAAACGTCTAAAAACATCTTGCAAGTTGTAAAAGACTGATTTCTTTTGCATATTTTGTGTTTTCGTGGTAATCACGGGGAAAATATCGAAAGTTTGCGTATCTCAGCAGCAATTTTTGTGTTTAAGCTTTTACCACTGAAATTTTATTTTCCTCAAAAATACATTTATTTTAACCATGCATGTATTGACAAGCCGCTGATGATTTTATCGGATATAGCTTGGTCAAGGCTCGAGAAATCTGATTGGTGCGAATGAACAAGTGATATCAACATTGCACAAAAAGGGGCTGTTGACCCACATGTATACAAAACCATCCACTAAAGGATCAGACATGACCACAGCCGAATATGCATGCTAACGTGAACTGGAAATCGTTTGCACTGAACGCATTTGATGAATGTCGAGGATCTTAGACCAAACAAGAACAGGTGGGTGAAAAGTGACCAAGTTCTACACTCGTTTGCCCGGAGTAACTGCACTCAGAAACAAGAAAAACACTGGCCAAAATTTATGTTTCAAACACATAACATAAAGACAATACGCTTGTTTTGTAAGAACAACCTTATAAGAACATGCAGTGAGACTCAATCGCCCAAAATTTCAAAACAGTTTAAGAACAAAACTCGGTGCTACTGACAATGTTTCAAAGTGAAATATTACAACTCGTCACTAAACCCAAATCAGTAATAATATATCCGCCAACGGTTTTAATGTTTTAGCAACATTCACTTCCATACACAAATGTTTTTAAAACCATTTGAAACTGGTTGCTAAAGGTTAAGCAATTCCACATCTTGTGTTTTGTTCAGTTAAATGTACAGTATTAAACATGTCTGCCGATCAATGAACGCTTATTTCCAATATTCAAACAGATTGGAACTGGCAACCTGATACTTGAGTTGGAGAGGGATCTTTGGTACAACATTATAGATCATAAAAACAAGAACAACTTCAGAACAATTTGAGGCTGAAATGCCGAAAAAATTAAGAGCAGTGAGCCTCAACCAAACCATTTGGTTCTTATTAAAAAAACGTGTACGCCGATCTCTGACAAATTGCTAAAGTTTAATTCCTGGACTCCACTGAACTCTTAACTAACGAACGCCGGAACCATTAAAAATAATTAACTCAACAAACATTACAACAGCTAACACCGATAAAGACCATTTTCATTTTGAGTAAGACCGAAAATTTGGAAAGAACAACCTGTGATTGTCAGATTAAAGCGTATTATCATAAAAAGACTCAGAAACGTTAACCATTAATCTCCTAATAGTTTCACTCTTTACTGCTCTCTTACAATCAGAAAATAATGGTTCTTTTCCCTTTCAAACTAGAAGAAACAAACTTCGCCAGCTAAGTTGCAGCTTGAGTTATGTTTTGTCTTGCTCTTAAAGTTTGGTCTTTTTTCAGTCTCAGTGTTGTTATAAAAAATTCTTATCAAAATAACATGTAATCGACGGCCGATTGACCCCAAAGCGTCACGTCTTTTACATTTAAGTGCAGTTTCGTTTTCCACGAAAAGAGAAGAAGAAGAATAGACATATATTTATAATTATTACTAAAGATGCAAAGTAGTTATAGCCAACAGCAAAAACAGACACGTACAAAGTGGCGATTTACTCTACCTTGGTCATCAGAACGTGACCAAAATACAAAGGGGACGTGTGTATACGTGGGACACGATCTCTTAAATTACTTCATTTGTAGACTGATTAAGAAATAGAAAATTGCATTTACACATGTAAACTAATCCTTATAGTGTCATCGATTGGAGTTTAAGAGATCCAATGAATTGGCTTGTCAAAGATGTTTTAATTTTTGTTGTTTTTTATTTGCATTGTTTAATACAGGATGTTTGACACAGGCAAATAAAGTTGGAGCTGAGTTTTAACTGAGTAGCCGGTTAACAAATTTACACTGATTTCTAGTATTTTAATGGAATTGTATTTCATGGGTCAGATTCATCGATAATTATCATCTTTTGTAATTTAGTTAAACAGAAAATAATATAAACTTTATTTTTTGTCGTTTTTCCAATTTAGAATAGGTGAGAAGAGAGATCTTTAATGTTCTGAAGAATTGGTTTCTGCGGGCAGAGTTTTCAATTTGTACTTGAGCCATCTATTTTGTTTGCTGTTAATGAGAAAATACTTTGTTGATCTGAAAGAGGTTTCTGTTTGGTTAGTGCAACTGGAAATTAAGAAAAGTTCCGGCTTCATCTTGGATTAAATTGAGACTGAAAAGAAGCATTAATTCTAATTGTTACTCGGCAAAGTTCAGTGTCCACATAGAGTAGAGAGATTAAGCTTCGCGTTTACGGCAAACGGCAAACGTCAGATTCCTGTTTACGTTTCCTCAAAACAAATAATAAGTATACAAGTTATATGCAAAATAATTCTCATGTTTGTGGTTAACACGGAACAAATTTTCTGAACTTATAAAAGCAAACAGTTAACAGAAAATGTGGGAAAATCATGGTCACGTGATCACTTCTGCCGTGTGACGTTTGCCGTAAACGCGAAGCTTCATCTCTCTAATAGCCGAGGCGTACAGCTCCAAGCTCAGAATATTCATACGGCTCAACTTTTAATTAACTATTAAAATGGAACACAGGAAAGATATCAACAAGTACAAAATAAACTGTAGAGAAATCGACCCACGCGAAGTTTTATCTTTTGCGTTTCCAGTATGGACACACAAATTTTTTTACTAAACGCTCTTAACATAGTATGTTTACTTCGATAAGTGAAAACCTCATGGCAATAATTGTAAAGTCTAAGTCAGTACTGAAAAGTTGAATTGTACTTTAGGAAATTGCAAATTCCGACCGAGAAGAGTAATAGGACAGAAAACCTATTCGCGGATACCTTTCTTTGTCGGTTAAACAACACAAATTAAACTATTCCAGCGAATATAACTTCAGAGATTGCTTTCGAGCTAAAACAAAGTGAAAGAATAGGCAAAAAGAATAAAAGAGAAGACAAAACAATTTCGGGGATGAATACTATTTTTTATTAAAAACCTTTCTGATATTCTTGTTTCGTTAATCGGCATTCTATTACTACAGCGGTTTTGTTGTATAACCCATTTTCAAGATTGTACATGTAATTGTCAAAAGTTCGAGACAAAGGGGTTCTCAAAAATGAGAGTGGAATATTGACAAATCAATTTGCTGGCGCTGTATTTAAGCAGAAACTAATTGCCGCAGTTACTATAGAGCAGCTTTGACTTATTCTCACTTAAGAGTTTTATTATTTCAAACGAAAAATATAATGAAGCTTTTCAATGAAAACAGCAATTAAATTCTCGCTGGTTGCACGTACAAAGATTACTCCATCAAGGGCTTTCACTGTGTTTTCTTTTTAAGCTTTCGGACCAATAAAAATGATATGTTTAATTCCGTATTTTACTAAATGTTTCGTTGAAACTAACTAACATTTGATGGTTGTACAATATTTCACCGCAACAAAACATCAAGTAACGCTGTTTTAGTACGAGGTCAGTCAGATCCCACTCAAAAGTTAAATTTCAAAAGATAGTAAAAATTTGCCTGATCTATCAGAAATGACGCACCCTGCAATTATTTTTATTTCCTTAGCCGCATTCGTTCAAGGACTGTTATTAACATTTATTGAAGACTGTGTAAGTTATTTCGATTTATAATTTATTTTTTAGAGCAATGTCAAAGATTCGACCAACAGAAACAAGTTAATGGCTTCCTCCAGATACTTAATTGATAGCTGTCAGTTTGGCGTCACAGCTGCATGTTGAATGTTGGCCCCACCCTGATATCTACTTCATATTGTGTTCAATTGGACAATAAGCGCGTCCTTTGGGGAAGTTTTATGATAAGCAATAATATATTACAACGATCAAGAAAAACATTTCATTTAAAATAAATCCGCCCTACGAGAAACGTTAAAAGATGAAGATCATAAGAAAACTTTAGAAATCACTGGCTCTGGACAAATACTAGCTGCGGTACAAGGCACAAAATCTGGATTATATATTCCAGGTATTTCCAATTACTGTCATACTAAACTGTTGTTTTTGGCCTAATATTGCAGAAATCCTTGGAAAATTGAATGTTCTTGCGATCAAAAAGTTATTTGTTTTAGATATGTTTGAAAGTTAATCCCATACAAAGAAGCTTGTTTTCGTGGCGGTTTTGCAAAATCTTCTCAGTTTCAACTGAAACTTAAGTAAAAGAACGATCTTTTTCAATTTATAAAACTTGTAACGATTCGTATAAAAATTTGGTTACTTTTCTCAACACAATTGCCCCTCAAGGCTGCGAATTTTCAATATATTTTTTCGTATTATTAAAAGTGTAGCTTACTTGGATGGGCAAGCTACTTGGTACAAAGTAATCAAAAGTTTTCTCTCCTGGTTAAAATAAATTTTGTTAATTATATTTATTACCGAAATAGATACGCTATTGAATATGCTGGATTATCGCTGAAAAGATAAACCTATAATACCGTAAAACGAAATTATGTTTAAAACTGTCTTAGCAGCTTGTCATTTTGTTAATATTACATCCAACAGCATTGGATGATCTCCACCACAAATTAGCCTAACTACAAGTTGTTTTGAATTCAGGGTTTAGTTTCTTCTTATAAATATCTCTCACTTCATTCAAACAAAAAACAATATACCGTATTTATTAAGTCAGTACCTTATAATTCTGGGAGTTCCTCTAGGTAATGTAATTTGACTTCATTAAGGTGTCCATTAAAAATAGTTTTGAGAAGTATTAAATAACAAACAAAAATTATAAGTTTTTACGAGTTTAAAACAAGCAATTGATAAAGAACTGTAAGAGAGTTTGACCTGATGTACTTTACAATTGACGTCTGCTGCTCGTTTATTTTTATAATTTTCAAGCAATAGTTCTATTGAATTTAATCACTTACTCCCACAGTCATTATGCGGAATTGTATTCGGATACTATTTTCGATGTATTTTGCATTTCTGTGCCCAAAGATATGATCAGACCTCATTCACATTTTTCTCAACTGTTTTGACCATCCCCATTAGTAACGTAATGACAACTTCAAAAGTAAACCCCACCCCCACCCCCACCCCCATATAAAGCTCAGGGATTGTTTTTCTTATTTATATAAAAAACTTAATGCGGCTGTTAAAACTTCGTTAATGGATTCACTGGTATTGTCTTGTTTTATGATGAGATCGTTGCCGGCCTTGCAGCATCATCAGAAAACAAAATGTTGAAGTTATTTTATGTAACTGTTGGCATTATTTTTAAACGCTAGTTAACAGACACAGATACAGATACAGACAGACACAGACACAGGTACAGACAGACACAGACACAAACAAACAAACAAACGAACAGGCACACAGACAGACAGACAGACAACCATGGAGAGGGATAAACAGATTTAAAACAAAACGTTTCCCACTAAATTTAAACCATCAGGTATATTTTGTGAGGTTAACAATAGTTTATTCCCACTTCTCATAAGATATCTGATTATTTCTTTCAGCTTAGTACAAAAACAAGACAGTGGAAAATTGCATTATTTTCTCTGGAGACACAGACCCCACCCTCAAGGAAGTCGCTCGTCCGGTTTCATCTCACTCCATATTAGCATTAACTGTTACGGCGACTTTGGACCTAAGAGTAGGCTTGATAATCTGGACATGCAGATCAAAGTTTTCTAAGCAAGACCCAGCTATGAATATGACACGCACAAACCAGAGCTTCTCCCCTCTCTTCAACAACATGGAGCCGTTGTTCCTGTACCTGTTATGTGGAGTGTACATCATAGTCATCTTTGCCGCCATCTTGGGAAATGTTTTTGTATTCTGCACTATCGTAGTCACAAAGAGTCTACGGAACTCTCCCACAAACTTATTTATTCTTTCGCTCTCTATTTCCGATTTGCTCACTGCAGCCATCACAATGCCCCTTGAGGTAGAGATTTTATTTTGGGATGGTCGGTGGTCCCATGGTGAGTTTATGTGCAACGTGTGGACGACTCTATACCTCACAGCCGTACCAACATCTATATTAACCCTCATGGCGGTTAGTATGGATCGGTATAAAACCTTGAGCGACCCGCTGAATAAGTATCGTAAGGCGCGCTTTATGACACGAAAGCGGGCGGGGCTGGTCGTAACGGTGGTATGGGTGTATTCCATTGTTTTCGCCCTAATACCCCGGATGGGGTGGAATATTGCAAAAGAGAGCGTCTCGTATGGTCGCTGTAACTTTAACATAACATTTGTCTATTCCGCCGTAAGTTCAATTGTTAACTTTATCTTGCCACTTGTAATTACAAGTCTGATTTATTTTAAGATATATAAGATTGCTAAGCAAGGTGTCACTGAAAACGGCGAGAACCGGAAGTCGTCACTCGCACAAACATCTCGAGCAAGCTTTAGCGATCAGAAAATATTAATGAAAAACCTCCGTGCTGCCAAAACAATCTCAATCGTTGTTTCTGGGTTCTTTCTGTGCTGGTTTCCTTTTACCGTTAACAGCCTCGTCGGAGATTTCTGCATGAGTTGTTTAAAGGACACACCTCAATCATTATCTGCAGTACTGTTGTTGCTTGGCTACGCGAACTCCGCCCTTAATCCATATCTATATTCGTTTAGAAACCAGAAGTTCAGAGACTCAAGTAAGAAGATATTGAGGAGATTTTCCAGGAAATCGCACTCAACTGGAAGTCATTCAAGCAACAAAAGACCACATGATTGCTCTGACGTCATAGCGTATGACGTACACCCCAATCGAGCCCACACGGTATCCACGAACCTGCAAGTGCTAACGTCACAAAGTCTGGGAAATAGCACGAAAAAGAGAAAGTTGAAAATAGCGGTAAATTCTAAGTAAACAGATGTGTTCAAAACTGGTTCTGATTTCTATTTAACACTGTTTTCTTTGTGCTAAAGAGGGATTTAAATTTGCATGGCTGAATCACTGAAGTTTCTCTTGTTCAGATGATAGGCCTTTATGTTTTTTGTGCAAGGAATTTTAAAAGAAAGCATCTTAATCGACCAAAAAGGTTTTATGCGTTTTAAACCAATTCATTACTTTGTCAGATTGTCTTGTGTAGATTCACTCATTCATTCGGTGTTACTATATTTACAAAATTCTTAACTTGTTCTTGAATGTCTTTTTAAGCTATCGCTAAGCTTTCAATCACAACTGTGATCCTGTTCACAGCATAGTCTGTGGTGGATTGACTACTGCGGGAGTCTGGGCCGGGACGACTGATATGTCTGGCGATTGTGTTATTCCACACGGGTGGGAGATTGTATCTGCCCGCATCACGGTTCAGTGATGGGCGGAGCGCCCGTATGTGAATGGCCTCCTTCACCCCCCTCAAATGATTACGTCTCTACTGTAAGGATTTTGGCATTCTCCATTCTAATTGAATGTCCTCGAAATTCTGTGTTTATGTGCCTCGAAACTTCTGATGTTGTTGAGCTAGGCCTCCGATGCAGTCTCGCCCACATAATCGGCGTCGCACGATTCGCATGGAATGTGGTAGACTGGGCCCGTCATCCTTGGTCTTCAGTGTGGACCAACAGTTTACTTCTGTGTTCCGGTCCGGGGCATCACTGATCGCTCGATTCATAATAGGACATGCAGATAACTGCATATTCAACTTAATCGCCAGACAGACAGACCATCCTGCGTACTATTTGCCTGTCGAAAAACTTAGATTGGTATTTTAACATTATACCTCAATGTTTATAGATATTTTAGCTTATAACTAAGTTTTCATGTCAATAAATTTTAAGCATGTGATTAGTGGTTTTTGGTTGTAATAAAGCATGAAGACACGCGATCATCAACAAAAATTCCTTGGTTCAACAAAACAAACCGTGCATTTTGTGAGATTTGCGTCTTTCAGATTGTTTCAAGTGTCCCGTTTGGGTAAGAATTATTTCCAAATGGTCTTTTACGTTTGTCCCAATTATCAGAATAGAGCTCATGTCTATAGAAACTATAGCGAATCATTCCGATTTTTGGATCTTTCGCCGATCGTCCTAGTGGCCCCAACAGTATTGCCATATAATTTTCCCAGTCGCACAAAGACTGCACTCACAACGTATATAGTTTTGTGCATAATTTACATATATTCTGTGCGTAATTTACACATATTATGTCACACTAAATAAGGGACTGCGTGTTCAGACGTAAAAGATCTTTTCTAACGAAAGGGTATTAAGGTAGACAGATTTATCAATTTTTTCAAGTGAAACACGGTCTGAAATTCTGAATAGTCCTCACAGACTCATGAAGTCCGACAAAGATTCATCTTTATTACTTTTTAAAATATCTTATTTAGTTATCATGTGACCGAAGGAAAGTTGCAAGTGCTGATTCTCGACATTTGATCGGGTTGTGACTTGACCGTGACCAGTTTTTCGTTTCATTTTTGGCTCATATTTTGTCTATTTTGGGTTATAATTTTGTGCTCTCCTGACTGTAGTGAGCCGTGTAGATCTAGCACTAGCTTGCTGTCCACGTGTATCCTGGATAATTTGTAAGTTGTATATACCAGCAAGACCCATGGCATGACTGGATGAACACGAACTCCGTCCACACTACGCCGGATAAATCTGAACACGTGCAACTTTTTTAACTGTTAGGCCTACCGTCCACACTTACCCGATGAATTGTCCACCCAAAACGGGACTTTTCGAGACGCTTTTCAAAGAGGATTAATTTGAAAACATCGGCTTTATATTTTAGTGTGGACGAAAAACATTTTGAAAATGGAGCTTTTCGAAAACGTTGACGTCAACAGACCACAAAAGTAATCACTTTTCACTTTTGTTGTTTTCGTCAGATTTCTTCTTCTTCTTCTTTCGGTTGGATTTCGACATTTTAGGGAATGTTATCGTTGTAGTATGGACGGAAAATATTTTATCCGTTTTCCAGAATAGAAGGAAAACAATTATTGCGTTTTCAGAGTAAAAACGCAGTTTTCAAATTTATCCGGCGTGGTGGGGACGGGGCCTTAAATGCATTTTAAATCCAGATTATTTTATTTGCGTTCTAATGACAGACGGATGACAGATGCTCTTCTCACTGTCATCTGATGGTACTTGTACAGGACCTCTGCTCCCAGTGATAATTGGGTCATGAACAGGGTATCGTCCATATTTAATTACAGAACTAAACAAAGTAATGTAAATTCAATTTTTTGCTACAAAAAGGGTCATGGTTGGAGCGCCTGGGTAGCGTCCCTCTATCCCAACATTGACTCAGCATCCCCTCCCCTCGGGGTTTTGGGTGTTCGAGGAAAGCTGAAAATTCATAAAAGCCACTAAGTTATACTGTTAACCTCGTATGGGCCCGGGAGATGAATACATAAAAATGTCTGTATCTTTCCTGGGGTGTACTCTGATATAAGAAATTGGGAAAACCTGCAGAAACAAAATAACCTTTTAAGTTTGAAATTTTTTGAAGTTCTTTTGGTTGACAGTTTTACATGATGTCTTTTTGTGTTGCAAGATTCTGACTGGCATTTATTTGTGATGCAATGTAGTAAGCGTAGTTGAGAAGTGGTAAACGTTGAAGAACGTACCTTGAAACCAGAATAGGGCCATATCGAAATTCACGAAAAATCTCAACTTTTTAGGACAAAGGAAGTCCATCAAGTGTTTAAAACACACTAACGCGTGTTTGATAATTTATATAGGGCGGAAATGACACTCTCAAGTGCCAAAACTAACGCCGGATTCCCCCCACGTAACGACAACCCTTCC
>JANRMR010073315.1:0-14550 GCA_025434825.1 Bergia sp. 'catenularis' | reverse complement strand
TTCTATTCTATTCTATTCCATTCAATTCTATTCTACTCTATTCTATTCTTTTATACTCTACTCTAATCAGTTCTATTCTATTCCATTCCATTGTTCTGTTCCATTCTATTCTATTCTACTCTAATATAATCTAATCTAATCTATTCTATCCTATGCTATTCTATTGTATGTCATTCTATTAAATACCAGTTTGTAATGCTATCCTATCCTATTCTATTCTATCCTATCCTATCCTATTCTACTCTATGCTATGCTATCCTATCCCATTCTATGTTAATTTGTTATTGTTGATTGACTCCGGCCCAAAACAATTTTCAGAGCAACAAAAAAAAATATACAGTTGCAAGCAAAAAAAAAAGTACAGGAGTTATTTTGAACTGTAAAGTACTCACCACACCAACTGAAGTGACAAAGTAGTGACCGCCCATCACAACAAGCAGTCCAATGGCAGCAAGGAACACGTACAGGAAGAAACTACAGAAATAATTTTTGTAAAAAATGGTGAAAATAATGATAAACAAACAATGATTTGAAATTGGTCCATGATAAAAATGTTTACTTAATGAACCTACGTTTCTCCATCAAATCCTTCATCAGTTTCAACAATATTGATCGTCTCATTGAACACTGCATCAATAAATTGTTTTGATACCTAGGAATAAACACCATAATTACATTAGCAACAAAATCAATCGTCCACATGAAAATTGACAAGAACTTGCTTGGCAAAATCTTATCCCCCTCTTACTGGACTTTGTTTTAACATTAACAACAACTGATTTTAATGTGTAAGGAAAAATGCTAAGTTCTTTTGGAGATCAAGCCTTCAGTGTTGCTGTGCCTAAACTATGGAATGCGCTCCCATCAGATTTGCAAAATACTTCCTCATTAAGCACTTTCAAATCATGCCTGAAATTGTACCTTTTTAAATTAACTTTTAGTCTTTAAGGTTTTCAACTTATTTTAGGTCATATTTAGGATTTTTATACTCGTATTGTCCTACTCCGTAATTATTCATTACCTTAATACTATTTAAAGTTGTTCTGTGCTTTTGATCATCTTAATGTTAAAAAGTGGATTAGAAATTAATAAATTATTATTATCATTAACTAATGTCCATTTTATTTCATCTATTTTGCTTGCATTTACCCATAATAGCTACATATAAACACACAATTTATTAATTATGCAGCACCTTCACAGTACAATCACAGGTATATGAGAAACTGTTGCAAAATGTATGTGATATACCGGTAAATATTAAATAAAAAACATCATTTAATAGCTCAGCCTAAAAATGGCTGTTTTAATACATTTATTTGCTACCTTGACCCTGGTCAAAAGGACAGAATAGCTAGGGACTTCAAAAATTACCATCAATAAAAGTTTGAATACAAACAGGAAGCTTTAACTCATACAGTCACAACACCAGTTTCATATTCCTAGCTGCTGCTGATTACAATGGCTTGGCTCATTTTTGAAGTGTAAGCCTCTAGTTGATGTTAAATATTCATGAATAATAACGCAGATATGAGCCATTCACAATTCTGTGTACTGTTGGAGATCGAGGACTGACATCACACTGGTATTTATGTTGGCGAAGCTTACACTGTACAAATGAATCTGTTGTCATTGTAATCAGTGGCAACTGGGAATACAAAACTGGACTATTATTTCTGTGGCAGAATTTTTATGCTGTTGTTAAACTCATTGAAAATACTATACAGGATGCATAAGACTTCAAACTTACAGTATCTTTGTACAGCAAGTTAACCACAAGTCCGAAGGGACGCCCACCAAATGATTCATGTGGCCTGAATGCATACTCAAAAGTAGCCTGGAAAGAACAAACAGTGCAACAGCTTATTAATTGGTGTAAAGAAAAGTGCAAATTTCTCAATCAAGAACTCTTCTTCCTACCCATAAAAGTAAGTTATCACCACGAAAATGTAGTTTCTACAAACTGTAGCAGCTACTGTACAATATGAAGAAAGCTAACAAGAACCAAAAGCGATGATATGAAAACATGTGTATGGAAACTTACAGAAAGTTTGAATTTACCCAATAGGGCACCAAGATTAATTTTTATCCATCATTTCTACTTGCATGTTTTAAGATGATAGAGAATGTGAAGAAGGCATCACCAAATTATCATCATCATCAGTTGATTTCTGTGTTGTAAATACTCTAACTGGCCAGTTTGGGCCTACTTATCAGGGTTAGCTACTAACATAAAAATTTCTAAACTATAACAATTTTTTCACTAAAACCATAATACAGTGTTTGCTGGAAGAAGAAAATGCCTATTCAAAAGATACATGTGTGTATTTATTAACAGAGTCAACTTAACTCCAAAGGTAAAATTTTTAAAATCTCTGTACAGATGTAACTATATCGACTTAATTTTCCATTCAAAATTAGTTACCTTTATTAAGGTTGAAAGGCTTGAAACTTTTTTACAGCCAAAAAAAATGAAAAGATTAAAAAGAAAGCCCAGTAAAGGCCTGTTCACACTAGAGACACAAATGCAGACATAGACACAGATGCAAGCGCAAGGGCATTCACACTAGGGATGCAAGTGAAGCAAGCAATACAAGCAAAGAAGGTATGCATGCATGATTGTCTCTGTTTTACAAGGTGGCTTGTGTCTGCATCTGTGCTTGCTTCAGTTCCATTCACACTAGAAAATTAGTGAAGCAAGCACAGATGCAGGTGCAAGGTGTGTGCAAAAAAAAGGAAAATTTCCTTTTTCTTGCATCTGCATCACCTCCATTCACACTTGTTTTCCTTTGCTCTTTCGTCTGTGTCTCTAGTGTGAACAACCCTTAAGAATTATAACAGTACTCACCTGATGACCTGGCTTTACTAACGAGTTGTACTGATAAGTAGTGAACTAAAACAAAACAAACCAGCTGTCAGACAAGTATAATGTGTTTGTTTGTTTGTACGTGTGTAAGGAATGAGGATCTATATTTTCGCTCCCTCCTCTATGTTTTCCTGGATTCCATCCCTTTAACCCAGTGATGATGCCCTTTTCATTTCTGTTTCTACTCTTTCCTTATCATTGTTCTTTATTTTCATGCCAACTCTTTCACTGCAAAAATAAAGGTAGATTCTGGTTTCCAAAAATTGCTGCTAATCACATCCCAAAAGACGTCAACAACAAAGTTTTTCTTCCCTGGGACAGAGGAAAAATCAAGATTCGCTGGGATTTTTGAATGATGAGCACCGTACACAAGAAAACGGTTACTAAATTTAACCAAGGCATGAAACCCAGAGCCTGCATAAATTTACCCACTTGTTGAAGATTAACAATGAATAGCACATACCAAGGAAAAGCCAGTATCCTACTGGGAGTAGCAAGATCCTAACATAATTATTTTTTTAATGTACTGTAGACCTAAAAATAATTTCTAATCCAGAAAGTTCTGGTAACTAGGTTGTATTCAAACCCAGCAACACATACTTTTGACTTACATTCTGGATATAATAACTGAAGTCTTGAGGGTATCTGTGCAAAGAAAATGAAAAAAAAGTTAAAGAAATAAAATCAAGATAATTCTCAAAAGTATACCTTACAATTTATTTATTTGAAAAGACACAAAGCTGTGTCCTCATCTGTGTCCTCTTTCAATATATTTATAAATAAAAATATTAATAATATTTAAATAATATTAATAACAATAATAATAATAATCAATAACATTTAGTAGTAGTTACACACCACTGATGGTGGCATCAAAATACATATAAATGTTTCTAAAGTCATCCTTAATTATAATTGATGCTGGATTTTAAAAATTAATATAATTGATTTATTTTGTTTCTTTCCAAGTATATCACACAAAAAGACTCATATTTACACCAACTTATACCTCAGAGAAGCTTCCATGGTTTCAACAATGAAATCTGATTTTCCATTGTTGCTGAATCCAACCAAAATCTTTACAGGCTGTCCAGCAGGAAGTTCTGCAAAAGTCAACAAGAACAATAATTTATTGCCAATGACAATCACAAACAGCTCTATGGGCTTTTGAAAAAGTAACTTCTTAAAAACTAAAAACAAATTATTGTTAGGCAATAATCTTAACCCCCTAAGATAGTAAAAAAAAAATACAAGAAACAGCTAACTTTTTAACCAGTAGTCAAAAATCCACAATTATGTGACAAGTCATTCTGTTTGTCTTGATAAGTAGAAATGATTGGAACTAACTTTTAAACTAGTTGTTGAACTGAAAAACCCAATGCACGAACTATGCCATTTGTCTGGGGTAATGAGGGTAATCTGTAATTCATTACATGTAATAATTTAATTAATTAATTATTAGTAAATGACTTCCAGAAAAATAAATTGGCAAAGCAGTATGAACACTACTGGGCGGCATTTGTATAAAGAACATGAAATGCAAATTAAAAACAAGAAGAATCTTGCTCACAACCAAATACTTCCAACATAATTGAGTAAGAACACAATATTACATTAAAACTTACTTAAAAGCACACAAATATTAAATTTTAAGTAAAATAACAAAGTTAAAGAAGCAACTGTACTGAGCCTGATGTTCTAGTTATGAGATTAACAATGCGGTATGTCTACAGTACACATTTAGGTAAATCACCATGGTTCGTACAACTTCAGACAAAATTCAAGGACTTTTCAAGGACAAAAAATAGTTTTCAAGGACTAAGTTATATCCAGTAAATCATAACTCTTTATCCACTTTTTCATACCTAAACACTCAAATATTTATAATCTTTAATAGATGGTTACCCTTTGTTGATGAGACCATGGCATAAGTCTTTGTAATAATAATTATTTGGTAAAACAACAAGAGTCACTGGCTATTTGATGGCTTGCACTTTCTGATTTGGAGTATAGAAACAAAATCTGAAATACAGATACAACAATACCGAATACTGTTCTTGAAACCTGAAACAAAGATAATTTGTCAGTGGACAAATTTTCCTCAGCAAAATCATTTTATCCATTCAAAATTTGATGGGGCATATCCAAGTTAGTAAATTCAAGGACTTTTCAAGGACTTTTCAAGACCAAATAAAGAAATCAAGTACTTTTCAAGGACCGTAACCAAATTCAAGGACTTTTCAAGACAACAGCTAAAATTCAAGACCTTTTCAAGATTGTACGAACCATGATCACTCACATGCCACAAAACAACTCACGCTGGTTGGAACCCTTGGTGAACAAGATCACAGTATCGGCATCAGGGGAAGGCTTCATGGTTTCTTCTTTTTCCTCCTCTTCTGTTGACTCTGCTTCAGTTTTCTGAAAATCAAGAAAACTTTTGACATAAGATACAGGTTTGATAGGAAAAGAGAGAATTGTGAGAACAGTAATTGATCATCTGCATTTTCTCAAGACTGGTACACTGGTAAAATGCAGTATCTTTCCAAGCTACCTATCAGTTTTTCAGCTGATCCTGATTCAAAACATGTTTATTTGCAAAATATATTTCTCAAGGTTCTGACATATGAACAGCAGAATGCTGTATAAAAATATAGGTGCGCAAGAAAGAAACCTGATTTAAAAACTTTTTGACAAGTTCTTTGCCTACCAAGATTCTGGCAGCAACTTAAATATGGCGAGCATTGAGAGCAACTCCTGACACATAATGAGTTCAACACGCACTGAAACCAATTTAAAACTGGTTTGACTATAGTATGATCCCTCACATGATCATATGAGCCTTGGTCATACTCAACAGATGATATACAGTGCCATTTTGGCACAGTTTATCTTTCAGTTTAACCAAGTGGGTTATGGCAAGGCACTGCTAGAAGGGTATATACATGGAAGATTATGGATGGAAATAAGTTGCCGTCAATAAACAACTAACCTGATCAGCAGGGGCAGTGTCTGGTTCAGGTGCCTCAGGCGTCTCATCTGCTGTGGCAGACTCACTTGGCTCAGGTTCTTTCATGTCCTCTGGCTCATCTGTTTCTACCTGAAATTTGGTGATAGTTTATTCATATGTTGTATGACAAAGCAACTCATCTGCGATACCCAACTTACTTGATTTTTCCTAGTTCCTTTTCATAGCCTGTGTACTTTGCGATTGCGCCATAAAAGAACAACTTGTGACCATAGAAAATTCAATTTGTTTTGTATCTAGTATTGTTAAAATACAGGTATTACAAGGCACACACTAGTCCACTGGTCTGCCGAAGGTGTCTTTTTATCAGATTGCCCAACACCACCTGAACAGTTTGCTTTATTTTTATATTTTTTAACATTATTATACACAACATTAACGACACACTGTCCAACATATTAACTTAACTGCTGATCAGTGATGTAAGTGATAAGAATTTATGCCAACTGTTGGACAAGTTTATTAGGTTAATTTTTCACAGCAATGTTGAAAACTAAATACAGAGAATTTACACTGGTACTGTGCAACAAAGTAACACAATGCTTCCTCTCTCAGGTACTTCTTAATTATGCTATCGATTGTTTAATTAAATGAAAAGAAACAAGTGGTACATGCAGCAGTACAGACCTTCAGGTCGTCCTCATCACTGGCAGTATCAGCGTCCGATTCTGTGGCACGCGCAGTATCCGAATCGCTCTCAACCTCATCTTCGTCGGCTGTAACTAATACATCTGCGAGTACAACAGACATCAGACAAAACACAGGCAATCACGGAATGCCACGTACTAAATTTTACGAGAATCTATTGCCCCCAATATTTACTACTAGCATAACGAACCAAAAATAAATTCCGTAAAACCGGCATATTTTACAGTCTATTAAAATAATTCATGTGTCCTCAGTTGAGTGAGTAGAAATCATTATCCAATGCAAAGATGGGTCACAAGCGTTCGTTCAAAAGAACAATGGAGGTATCCGAGTCAAAGAACCACAATAAAAAAGAAGATAAAACATCTTCCAGATCAACGTGACCTCGTATCTGAATAATCCCTACTTGCTGGCATCTAGACATTGGTACGCGTCATTCCAAATGCCTAGATCATCACAGGACACAGGCAATAATATGAACAATATGAAATTTATCAATGAAAAAATCACGCAACATCGATTCCTCACCGTTTCCAGTTAGTAGAATTATCGAGGGCAAGACCAGTAGTAAAATAAAAATGAACTTATGGAGGAATCGAAACATCTTGAACCAACTTTAATTTCCTTTACAGAGAAAGGATGGAAACGGATTTCCTGACTGTGTCTTCAACACAATCAGACCAAAATGGCTTCTCGAACAAAAAGGACGATCAGGAAATGAGCAAGCGAACATAAACTGAATAGTCAGCGGTCTACTCCATTAGGTACCAGGTTCAATTTCGCTTTCTCCGACAGGAACTGAAAGCGGGAGTTCTTTGCCGGCTGGCTGGGTGAAGTTATTGAAACTAGTTGTTGCTTTTATTCTTTATTTCCGCCATGCTTATTAAAGTAAAGGTAAAAATATGTAGTTTCTTGAACTATTTATCATATTTTCATGTTTCATATTGCCCAGTCTCTAACTTTTGTTCTAATCTTTTGGTTGCTTTTCGTACCCACATCATGTCAAGACCTTGACAGGAAAAGAGGTAAGATGAGACAAATTTCTATATCCACTGCTTTTGTTCTCTAACATTCGGGATTCTAAATCTCCGATTGCTTCTTTCTTAGATTGAGATCGACATTGAGCCAACGGATAAAGTAAGTATTCCCTCTGATCTACAAAGTTTTGCTTTTCAAATTTTCAACAGAATTTTTAGTGAAATGTTGGTATTATTTTCAGTTAGGTTTGTTGTACATGTAGTCAGTTATTTGACATGTTGATTTTATGTGATTTACAATGACACACCAAGAATATTATACAAAAGTACCATTAATGGATAATGTCCTCAATATTCTTTAACTGAGCCTGTTACCTAAGAATCAGTAGGCCCTTGTAACAAATTAAACTGAATTTTAAAAAACAATAGTGTACATGTAAGTTAAGAAAATATGTTATGCCACTAGTATATTAACAACAGAACGTTTAAAATGATGTTTACTCTGGAGTGGCTTATCTTTTGATGTTCCTTAATGCAAGGTTTTGCAATATTTTGTCCTTGTTTCATTTATAGGTTGAAAGAATAAAAGAAAGGGTTGAAGAGAAAGAAGGAATACCACCACCTCAACAAAGGTACTTTTCTTGTATGGAAATTTCAGCCTGCCATATTTGGGAGAAAAGTGCTGAGCAAACTGCTTTGTGATGCAGTTAGTTTTAGATGTTTCTTCACCATGTGTGGCAGAGTTTTTGTGAATTTTATCTCATGAGACCATGAAGAATATACCTGTGGTAGCTTGTCTTGTTCAATATATATATATATTTATATATTGTTTTTATTTGTTTTATTTGTTATATAGTACTTTTGCAATCTGAATATTTAATACATGTATGAACTTCAATTACCATATGTGTCCACAAAAAGCATTATGATTATAGCAAATTAATACTGGACCCTGCATACAGTGTATGTCTTGAGGAATAAATGCTCACAACAGATGATTATGAGATTTTAAACTAAACTGTCATGCATTTCTAATTTTTTTTTTATTTATTTAATCCTTTTTCACTGCATGTATATATAAGTAAATAATAATTAAAATAAGTAAAAAGTTGTTGCAAAAACATTTAGGAAAAAAATGATACAGAACTTTGGGAAGGAATAGAAAGGAACATTAAGAACCATACTTCGCTATTCCACCCAAAATTCTAATTCTAATTGATACTTGCTAAAGTTTTAATTAACACATTTAAACATATTTAAAGATAAAAAAATCAGACCTTTCAATATTATTCTTTTTTCATTCTAACTTGGTTCAACTCTTGGTCTGTTTCCTTTAGATTGATCTTCAGTGGAAAGCAAATGTAAGTATGAGTTTTTCTGTCACTTAATGTGTTTTATTTCTTTAGAAGTAGTATTACTTTTGAAGGAAACATTACTGAGGAATATTGAACACTTTTCACAGCTTGAAATAGCAGCCAGGCAAAGGCTAATTTAAAAATACCATAACTGTCCAAATTTTGGTTCTCAAGGTGCAAAGAAACAGAATGATGTTCCTGTTTTGGTTAAATATTCAAATTTCTTTTCCATTTTCCACTCCCAAATTTTTCCCCAATTTTCTCAATTTCTACTTCTCTCATTCGGGTCCTTCACTGTCTCCTAAACTTTTCAAGTGGCACATCAAAGAACTATTTAACGCTATAGATGTAACAGATCTTCATTTACAAAACTGCTGCCAAAAAGTTTCCTCTATCAGTTAATGTTGAGACAAAGGACTTTAAAATCTCTGCTTCACTGCCTTTCTAGAACAATGACTAATCATGGACCCACAGTTACTGTACTACAACCAAACTCCTAAATGTCTATTTGTCTGTTGATCTTGGCCTATAAGTGCATAACAGGCTGCACTCTGGATTATTTATCCTCAAAGTTTATCAAATGTGCAGAGATCAGAGCTCCCAAACAATAAACATTGCCCTTTTTAAAACTGCAAGTGGCCAGCTGCAGAGAACCTTTTATTACAGAACAGTTAGCATGTGGAAGTCTTTAGATGAATTACTTAGACTGCCAAAAAGTGTTGATGTTTTTAAGCACTCTCTCAAAAATAAACTCCTCAAAGAACTCAATATTTCTTGATTTTAGGCTTGTTTATCAATATCATTTTTATCATCTATTGTAAATAGTTTATTGTCAATTTTTAACTTGTATTTTATTGTATTCAGTTACTTAAATAGTTAAATTAGAATATTTTACTGTTTTAAATTAGTTATATGTCAATTAGTAAATTCTCTTTGAAAAGTCCCCTTGGGGAAAGTCAATAAAGTACCCTCGATACCAACATTAAATACTCAATACTCAATATTCGATCTTGTTTAGACAGCTCACACCATTCACTCTGTATGAACTGCAAAGAAATTTTTCAGGCTCTATTCAAAAACAGCTAAAGTCTGCACGAGAAGTTTACTTTTTATATAGAATTTTCAAACTCTCAGTTACCTTTCATTTTTGGCAGTCTTTAAATAAATAATATTGATTGGTTGCATTGGATTCCTCTGGTTTACTTTATAAGCACCCAACTCTTTCTTTTTCTTTGGTGCCCCACTGAGATTTGTCAATTTTCTTCTTTGATAGGAATGATGACAAAACAGCAGCAGACTACAAAATCCAGGGGGGTTCAGTGTTACACTTGGTGCTGGCATTACGGGGTGGCCAGCAGGCATAAAATAATGTTGCAGACTGAGAGACTTAATTGTGGAACAAGATAACAACCACAAATGTCCCAAAAACTGTATAATGTGCTGTGTTGGAATGCTTAAAACATTCTGCAAGATTTTCTCTTTTAAGACTGAATACTCAGTATGTACATCTTACATTGTACCTTAATACCAGAATAGGCTTTTCCTAAACAAAGAACTCTATTTGTGTTATGTTTCCACAGGTCAGTTCTTGTTGGTTATTTTGATTTAAAGTTTGAGTAGATACACAGCAACCTCTCCATAAGAGGATTATTTGCCAGTAAATATCTTGCTCAACTTTGCTTATCTCACAGAGAAATGAGTTTCCAATGGTTATTACTAGTTGACTCCTAGTAACTTGAA
The DNA here is from genome assembly GCA_025434825.1 of Bergia sp. 'catenularis'. NCBI lineage: Eukaryota > Metazoa > Cnidaria > Anthozoa > Zoantharia > Parazoanthidae > Bergia > Bergia sp. 'catenularis'. The sequence continues at coordinate 3,936 of JANRMR010073315.1, read as the reverse complement.
CCTTCAAAGGTTTTACATGTATAAGTCATTAGGATTAAATTAGTAATAAGATGACTTGAAGAATAAATGAATTAGTTAATTATCACCCAAAGTGGAGGTGACTACTGGCGGATATTTACAGAGGTCCCAATGCGCCAAGGTAAATATCTATTGCTAGGCACCGACACTGAGGGGGATAATTGTTTTAGTATTAACCAAACAGGTGAATAGCACTTTTAAAAATAATTTATTCCCTTTTTTTGCAACAAAAAAAGTGAGCATAAAAAAGCAGCAGTCCTAGGCACATCCATCTTGTGCATGTGCTCATTTCATGCATTAGTGACCAAATTGAATAGCACAGGATATTCGATGTTTGATGAACCAATCAGAGCCTGTGAAAAGTGCTATTCACCTGTTTGGTTAATACTAATTTGTGCTGTCTTGAGATTCGAGCTACTGATATGAGTTATACTGGTAAGTTATCAGGCTGTCATGTAGTATCACTAGTCTTGATGTGTATCTCAAACTCCTGAGTTTTTGCATTTATATAGTTTTCTTTTTCGTTTCTGTAAAATTTGAGATAGTTTCAATTGAGTCTTCTGTATTAAAACAAAAAGAAGAGAATGACTGGACCTCCTTTCTGGCAAATGCTTTTTTTAAGTCGTCTTGTATCCCCAGGATACAATCATGAGATTGCATGGTTATTGGAGATCATTTTTATTTTGTTGATCAGCTGTAATAAAAATATGTAATCTATTTTGGAGTGCATGGTTGTAGGTGTTGGAAAAGTCACTCTGTCTATCTATATTCTGTCTTTGGATGGGGTAAAACTAAATTTGCAGATTGATATTTACTGCAGATTCTATGGAACTATTAGAAAACTGATTTGACGTGAATACAGAACATGCACATATCCAAAGATAAGAGGTAGCTGGAGTGAATCCAGGTATTACACATAACTCTCTGCGTCAGTCAATTTCTGGACAAGTTGGCTTTGTTATCAAGCAAGTCAACCATATAAAAGTACACAAACATTTTCCATATCATGTGATATTCAAATTTAGGGCCTGTTCCTGCACACAAGTAACTGAAAATGAAGACTAATAATTGATGTAAAACACAGAAATCTGGATACTTCTCATCCTATGTCGCAGACTAGGTGCAGGCTAGATGCAGGCTAGGTACTTCTACCTCATCCTGTCAGTTTTCCATGGTTCTGGCTGGTTTTGCAGCCCACATTTCTGCAGATTAGTCTTGCCCCAGCTAGAATGTTCTCAGTTGGTTACATATTGTAAAATATACAAGGAATGTGTTGTGTTACTTGTGTGAAATAGTTGATAACAGTTGTGGTTTAGAAAACTTGTACAGTTGTATTCATTAGATTCAACCATAGCCATAAGTTTCCTTGTGCTTACACAGGAGTTGTTTTAAGTTCAGATGTACTGTATAAATAGACGGACAATTTAGTTTTCTTTTACTACAATAGATACTTTGTAAAATACGTCATAATTATCAAGGTAAAATGTTTGAGAAATTTGGCATTTTTGCATAGAGATAGATTTACGGTAAGATCAGTGATTACCAGTAACTCAGGTGCTTCCCCAGAAAAGCAAGAAAGTATGGTTTTTAAAGGCAAGAAAAGTTTTTTTCTCTTTAAACTTAAGAAAAGGTGAAATAGCTATAATGGTATTGATGAAATCTGTGAATTAACTTGGTGCATTTTGTCAGATACGTGCGCCTTGCTCGCTTCCCCAACCCTCCCCCACCCCCTTCTACCACAGGCAGCCCAAGCTTGTAATTCGTGTTTTTGAATCCTACGTATTATAAGACTTACAAGCTTGGGCTGCCTGTGCTTCTACTTGTCCCTCCCTCCCAAGTCCTTTTTCTGGTTTCGGTCGTCCCAGTCCCTTCGGCCATAGGTTATCCGAACATTAAAAATACTGAGGAGCCACTAGGATGCCAGGTTGTATTTTCATAAGTTGGAAACGTCTGGAACAGTCCCGAAAAAACAAAATTGCCTATCGTTCGGGATTTTCTCCGACATTTGAAAATTAGGCTTATCTTTGGACATGCAGCGTTCGCCTGCAAAGAACAATCACTTTTTTTAGAACTTTGGATAGCAAGAGACTGCTCGCAGTCTCGAAACCAGTCTTTAGTCACACCACCCAGTTGGTAAATGGCAATTAAACTGTGACTTTGCTTTGTTCAAACTCAATCTATAAAAATTACAGCGAAAACATGAACCTGTGATTTACTGGGTTCGCACACCATTTTAAAATCGATGGTTTCTTGAATTTGGAGAAATGTCTTTTAAGGTTTAGAACACACAGGAGAATTCTTTTAATGGTTTGCTCCATGAAAAATCCCCGCAGACTGAACTTTTCTCGACAAGTATAGCCTGCTATTTCCAGCCGCTTTTCTGGAATTTTAACCAGATCCAGTGAGACGAACGTTGCATATATCGTGGTCACCTGTTGCTGAAACTATTTTAGTATTTATCCAACCGCAGTCGGCGGCGCAGTTACCCAAAAGGTCCAAAAGTTGTGAATTCGAGTTATGATTTCTTCTTGAGAAGCCAAAGTCAAAGCTTCAGACTGGCCTGGAGATTTGTTTTCGATAAGCGAGTACCAACTGAAAACAGCGGTAAAGAACAGATTTTATTTTGAATAATGAGGCTCAAATCCATGTCGAATTATTCCAAATTAATAACATGTCATGTTAACAACTTGAGGATGAACTTAATTTCAGGCCCGTAGGCAGGGGGTGGGTGCACGGAGTACGCAGGCACCCTCCCCCCCATGGCCGTGAAGATTATCGTAATTATTTTGCCTCAAATCAAATTATTTAAATACCTAAAATATATACAATTCTAAGCTATATGTATTTTAGGATCTAATACTTACATTTTCAAAAACCACTTTTCACCTTAAGTTTTCTGCAAGCCACACTGAAAATATTTTAAATAATCTGAGAAAACCAGTGTAAGGTCCTGGGGACTAATTTGGCACTCGTCACGTTAGTTTTGGCTGCACAATGCTGCACTGCAATATTTCCATGTATTATCGCAGTGTGTTCCAACTCGTCTGTCCTGTCAACTAAAGTAATGGTTAGTCACTTGTTCTTTGTCTCGATAATTTGCGTGTTCGTATATGTCGACTTGTTACTCGAGCATAATATATCTCAAATCTAGTTGTTTATTCGAGACTTTCTTGTATCTGGACTTTCCGGCAAGGGTCGCAATATTGCCGGTCGGAGAACGTCTTTATGATTGAACCATGCAAGGCCAAAACGCTGTGCAGGGATTAAAAAACAGCTTTCAGCAAAAGTAAAATATTGTTCAACGTAGACTACATTGCAAAATGAAACCGTAGAACAAAACATACGTTAGTTGAATATAAATTGTATTCTGATGTAAACATTACGGAACATCCGTACGATATTTTCTAATTTATATTCCATTTTGTAAAACTGACTATTATTTTATCTTTACAATCAGCCGAAGACATTTAATGGTATGGTTTAAGTACTCTAATGTGCCTTTAGCTTTATCTCTCCATACGCGGGACTACAGGATGTTAATCTTCTTAAACACCGTTTGCTTGATCTTGGTTTATTTATGTAAATAATAGATTAGCATTTTAAAATGTATTTTGGTCACACTTGAGGGACCGTCACGATACACTTGGCCTAGCCTCTGAGAGCGATCGAGAAGGCGAAGTATGAGACGCAATCCATTAGTTTCTTGGGGGAAGAAGGGTGGGGGGATTGTCATGAGGTTGTAAGAGTGGAGAATAAGACTCAGAAGAAGTAACAGTTCATCACAAATAGAAAGGCGACATACACGAGAACGAATTTCGGTCAACCTGCAACATAATACTTAAATACTTAAATAAGTTCCCCTAAGTTAGCTTACGCTAATTGCTAGGGTGGTCAGTCAGCGGCCAATTATAGCCTTTT
>JANRMR010073093.1:0-13925 GCA_025434825.1 Bergia sp. 'catenularis' | reverse complement strand
TTTCCTGAGTTTCGAAGCCAGTTATGGCTTGCTCCTTTTTCTGAGTCAACTTTGCGTCCACTCTGCGTCCATTTGGATGCACTACTGTCGAATTTGTGTGTCCAAAACAACAATATTGCGTCTCTGGACGCAATGACGCGCCCTAGATTCATCACTGCGTTTATACACTTATTAATAATATTGTCACATTCAATATCTTACCTTAGTGAACATCAACATTTCTTAACCGTTCCACAGTTATGTCAACACAATATGCAACCTGTAGTTAAACAAAACAAAACGAAACAAGGCAAATTGATTGAAGTTTCTTTGCAGTTAAAGCGACAATTTTTTAACTCACTGTCATTGTCTTGAGAGCTTGATGGCGGTTGTGGAATTGGTGTCGTATATGGTTTGGCATTATTTGTTCCATCCACTTGTTGTTTGGGAGGCGGTTGTTTGGGAGGCGGTTGATAAACCGGCTTCGTCTCGTGTGGCTTAGCTTTAGATGATCTATCCATTTTGATAAACTGTATTTTTTTCCCTCGTTCTTGTTGTTGAGAGATAGTAACCAAATGAATGCTGCTCTTGTTGACATGCGCGTACGTCAGTATCTTGATTTATGCAATGAAAGCCGATTGGATGTGTTTGTGATAGATTTGGTTGCACCTGGCCATATTGTGTTGCTTTGCTACTAAAAAACACGTGTAGCTTGTTGTACGAGCATTGCTCACCATTAAAACCTGTTCACCAGACCGCTAAAATTAACACTCTTATTCTTTGACTGTGCTTGCCAGTTGCTTATTTCGAGGCTCGTGGTTGCCAAATACATTTCCTTGTGTAAGCGTGGATAAAATTGTCCAGATAGTTCAACAAAGATGGGGTGTGACAGAAATAAGATATGTGCAGGCTTGATCTGTAATGATAATTTGCGCGCGTTCTCTATTTGCGTCACATACCACTTACACGTGTCTTTGATTAGATTCGCCCGAAATGTAACATGAAACAACAAAACAACTTTCGTTTTGCACTGTAGGACGCAAAGCTGTCACTTAAATGTGACTAATTCGAAAGGTCGGGAAAACTGACTTCACTGCACGACGCGTCTCTACGAATTAAGTGCTACATCGTGATTATTGCGATCTGCATAATATGCTACAAAGAACAGAATAAGACGTCCAATAATTTTCATTATTCCCTCGAAAGCAACCAAGAAGAGGAAAGTGAACTTACGTTGTGAACTTGTCGTGTTATTCCGACCAGTTGCTATAATTTCTCCTGAAGCAAGTTCTATTTGTATTGTGTTACAAAATGGATGTCTTGTTACTTCAATTTTTTCACTAGTTTTGTTGGTGGTGGTCGTGGGTTTGTTGACCGATGCGGTTTGATACCCACCCTTCCTGACACAAGATTGGTTCAACTGCTACGTGTACTGTTTCTTGGGCAATTATTTTGGGGATTTGTTTGTGATCAGTTTCGTCAAAATCCTTCTTTCACTAAAATTTCGAGATCGGCATATTTTATTTCTGTTCATTAGCCAATCAGGTTTAGAATTAGTAAATTAACACCACGTGCTCGCCCAACTAGTCACATGTCTTGCAGCTTGATGTAATCTTTTCTGTTAAGCAAGCACAATCTTTGTGCCAGAATCTTCAATCTTGGCAGAAACAAAACTTGTCAAAAGGATTTTTAAAAGTAATTCCACTTGTTGCATTTGCCAATCTTCTTCTTTGCTGTGCGGTTAGATAACCATAGTCAACTCGGACTTCTAAGAGAAAAGTCTTCTCTTACAAATTTTGGTTGTAATATCTGTCTCTGCTTTATGGTCTTCATGCATTACCTCCATCGTCATACTCTGACGACAAACACGCTGTTGTGAGGACATTCAACGACGATTCTGGTATAATAACGAGGACGCCTTGCCGTTCGGGGCTGGGAAGGTCTGTTGTTGTTCTTTTCTAGCTGCTGTTGGCTGTGGGTAATGATAGCACGTGTTTTTGGTTTGCTATGAACATGAACGAAATGGCGGTTGATGTTTAGCTCGAAGCGTGCGTGAATGAGTGGATTAGACATGTTTATGTGATTGGTGGAAGGTTAATTGAACTCGACACCTTGCGTAATTGTTATTTCCCAGAGGACAAGCCTTATTTTCAGTATTGACCAACAGAATTGTTGATAGGGGAATCGCTAGTCCTTTATGTCCTTTATCAGTGTTGACGGTTTGGTGTGAGAGAAATTTCAATCAGTACATGTGACCCAGACTAATATATCTACTGGCAATTATATATTCTACTTTCCCGAGTACGAAGTGCGAAGTGACATCATATACTGGAGGAGTATTGACGTATATATATACTTGTGAATAATGTGACATTCAATAATATGTTACTTTAATCTACATCAGTGTTTCTTGGCCATTTCAGATTTACTTCAAAAATTTGGCAACTGGCATTTAAACAAATCAAGGAAAATCAATTAATATTTCTTTACTATTAAAGCGATAATTATCTTAACTCACAGTTATTGCCTTGGTGGTGGTGGACATGGTGTCATGTAGGATTTGACATTACTTGGTTTATTCACTTGTTTTGGCTTCGCGATGTGTTTGGGAGGCGCTTGACTAACCTTCGTCAGGTGTGGTTTGGCTTGACTTGCTATATCCATGTTGAAAAACTGTAGTTTTTCTCTTGTGGTCTGGTTTTGCACTTTTCAACGAATGGTCGGTGACCGTTCACTCCTGAAGCGTTGGTTAATGGTATTATGTCTTCTTCAACGAACTGGACGTTTTCGTGTTGCGAGATCACTGAACGAATGCTGCTCTTGTCGACATGCGTGTCAATATATTCTTGATTTATGCAGTGAAAACCAATACAGGTAAAGATAGATGCGTGTGTGAGACATTTGGTTACACTTGTCCATACTGTGTTGATTGGCTGCTAAAAACATACGTAGCTTGTTATGCGGGCATTCCTTACCATTAACACCTGATTACCTGACCGCTAAAGGCCGACACACACGAGTCTAAGAGCTCGAAACTTTCCTCAAGTGTGCACCGGCTTTAAGATTAATACTATTATTTTTTTTACCGTGTATAAATAAAGACTATGTATGTAGACCGTGCATGTTAGTTGCTTATTTCGAGGCTTACGGTTGCCAAATACATTTCCTTCCATAAACTTGGGCAGTAATATTGAAACAACTTGTTAAGTTTGGGCGTGGCAGAAATAAGCTATCCACAGGCTTGATCAGTAATGATAATTTATGTGCGTTCTTCATTTGCGTCACGTGCCACTTTAATAGTTGTGGAGTGGGATGTGTCTTTGATTAGCCCCGAAACGTAATACAAAACAACAAACCAACTTTCGTTTTGTACTGTAGCACGCAAAGTTGCTAAATCTGAAACAAAAGGTTATTTCCCATATGCGACTAATTCGAAGAAAGGTCGGGAAAACTGACTCCCTTGCATGAGGAATTTCTAAGAATTAAGTACTATGTTGTGATTATTGGGATCTGCGATATCAGTTACAACTGATATTATTTTGCGCAAATTTTAGAGAATTTGGCATGGATTTATATGTGTGCGCTAACACCCAATTTGAGACTGGATCTCGATTTGAAGCCTTTCGTCGTTAGCTTTGTGGTACTACTTGGAACACTTTTGGATATGTTAATTGTCGTCATTCTAGAACAAAAGGATAGAACAGTCCATCATTATTGGTGACAGTGCACGAAATGGCTTTCATTTCGTTTTGGATTTGGGATGTCACTTGCACTGCACGTTTCACCGGTGTGACGCACCATTAGTGATTGAGTTTGTATAGAAAGCTAGCAGAATCAGGGCTTTTTAAGCGAATAGAAATCAGTGTGTGATTTCACTGAATTCGCTGTGAATAGCAGACAACTAATATGCTGTTTGGTTACCTTGTGGACGGAATGTTTAGGTCAAGTGGTCACAATGAACTAAACTATTTTCGTTTGTACTGGTAGGTACGTTTTGTGTCATTAATCAGTAATAGGGATTTTAAGATACAATAATGCGAAGCCACGACGCGGATGCTGAAAGAGACTCCCGAAGTAATTTTACAGGGTTTTTATTTGTTCGGACCTCGTTGCAATTAAACCATTAGTTCAAATGTTTTGATGTACTGTTATTACAGGTGTAATCACGACAGGGTCAGAACAAATAGAAACACTCCGTTTTAAAATTACTTCCAGAATCACTCTCCTCTGTGGCTTCCGTGTCGTGGTATGTAAAGCTCCCTGATAGTTTCTAAGAGGGGACAACCCTTCCTTGATATTAGGTGTTAGAGGGCCGGTTTTCCAACAATTGTGAAGCGATTTAGCTCAAGGTCTTGCATAGAGTCACGCAGTTCAAGAGCACATTAGTAGCAGACGAAGAAACACTGCCAGAAGTCGATAGCAACATGGTTCTGAGAAATAATTAATTGCTCGCGCAAAATAGTAGTAAGATTTATTTTAGCTTGTATTTTGTCCGAATTAGTACAAGAGAGCTTCAAACCGTGTACTAGTCCACTTAGTGGTACACTGAGTGAGATATATATAGTTCTAGTTTTAAAGCGGCTTTAAACCTTTTTTTTGAACACTACAGGAATATCAATTGTGCTGATATCATTCTAGGAAAAAGGACAGAACACCTCGTCAGCGTAATCGTAATGCTAGTGACGCGAGATTATCAAAACTCGAACAAAATAATGGAAGTACGTGAATTGAAGGAGTAACTTTTGCATTTTAACTCCATGTATTGTAACAAGAAGACAATATCATATATGTATTAACCTTAAGAAACGCTGTTTGGACGTTAGAAAGTGGCCTTTTTGAATTTAATGTCTACATGTGGACGATGCAATTGCAAGATGTCTAATTTTTACTTCTCCATCGTTTTCTTCTGTTCATTAAAGATGCTTGAACATCAGTCGAAACAGGAAAGCGTATCGCCATGTATGTTACGTTGGCTCAATTTTGCACAGTGGACGTGTGGTGTTAGGAAGTGTTGTATGAACTAAATTCAGCATGAAGATACTCTTTTCTTACCGTTACTACTGGTTACTTTCTCTACGTGTTCCTGTCCTCGTTCAAAATAATATTCTACAAAGAACAGAGTAAGACTTAGAATCGTTTTCATTAGTACCTCGAAAGCAACCAAGAAGAGGAAAGTGAACTTACGTTGTGAACTTGTCATGTTATTCCGACCAATTGCTATAATTTCTCCTGAAGCAAGCTCGATTTGTATTGTGTCATGAGATGTACGCTTTGTTACTTCGATTTTTTTCACTGGTTTTGTTGGCGGTGGCCGTGGGTTTGTTGTACGATATGGTTTGGGACCCATCCTTCCTGGCGCAAGTGTGTGTACTGTTTCTTGGGCAATTTTTTGGGGAGTTTGTTTGTGATCAGTTGCGTCGAAATCCTTCTTTGACTAAAATTTCGAGAGCGGCATATTTTATTTGTGTTCGCTAGCCAATCAGGTTTAGAATTTAATCAGCAGTAAATTAACACCACGTGCTCGCCCCACTAGTCACATGCCTTGCAGCCTGGCAGTGAAGAGTGATGGTAATCAACTTTCACAAAACTAAAATACAATTATTGCTGTTGTCACAAGGTCTTTCTATCCTTGTAAGTAGTTTTGAGCAGGTGTAATCTTATCAAAAATGAAGTAAATTAGTGTGCGTGTAAATATACTTTTTGCGCAGTAACAGGACTGTCATTGCACAAGATTTCGTTAAGTTTTGAGCTGGATATATTCTGTCTTACTAAAGTATAGAGTGTGCATTTTTGAAGTTTGAAGATCCTCCCTTATCGAATGATCCCTTTGAAGCGACATCATGAGTACGTTGGTGCAGGATAAAGGTCGTTTATGTTGCCAAGAACCAAATATCTAAGTAGTTTAATTCTTGTCAAATTTTTTTGGTGGGGTGTAGTACAAATTTGACGAGTAATACAGTTTGTGCGCGTTCTAAATTTGCGTCATGAACCATTTGGTGTTATGTCAGGTTGTTTGTGTGACTTCCAACGTTCAGTCAAGATCTGTCCTAAAATTGTAAAAGTAAAACCATACACATCTCCCATTGTGTACGAGTTGGATATTTCGCAAGTCTAAATTGCTTCGTAGCAGTTGGAGAGTGTATCGAGACAACAACCAGCTCTTCCAGCAAGTTGTTTCTGAGAATTAAGCCTGGCATTGTCAGTTGTCATTAAGTTTCCTTTGCCCGCAATCTTACCAGTGTTTGCAACAGCCATTTATAACCGAGAACCCATTAGGATTCTGTTTTATTTGGTTTCAATATAACTTCAAACTTCAAGTCTCTATTTGGTTCAAAAGGAACACATTTTCTGTTGAAAAACATCGATTCTAAGTGTTGTAGTGGAATGCTGTTGAATCTCTTGATTTACGTCATTCTGAAAAAAATGAAGAATTTACATGTTTATTTATAGTGTTTATTATAATTGGGTTGAACTGGCATCTTATAGTTATGGAAGCGCTGACTAAGCACCTTAGTCGCTTGAATATATTCTGGTAACATCAGCTAAAATTGTTATACCTTCAACGCGAACTTTAGATGTCTCGTAGAATAGCTCTTCAGGATCAAGCTTATATTCTGAAATAACAATGTGCGTAAAAATGACTTAATTTCAGTTGATAACTTAAATGGTTATAAAAACAAGTATTCTCAACAGAATAGTTCTGACCTCCTTCATTGTTTCTTGTCATCGTTATTACACCTCCATGAGAAGCAAGTATTTTGAGTTTGGTGTTGAGCGAAGTAACAGTTGTGCGTAGATAGCATCCGTTATCAATATGGAACTCTACAGAATAGAAGGCGCGTTTTCAGTAAAGCAAACTCGAATAAATAACATTATTTTCATAGCATTTTACCTCCATTCGGTCTCCTGTAGACTGTAATAACTCCATGCGTGGGGATCCAGATTTTAACGATTTCGTAGATACATCCTGGTGGACAAGGGGTCCTAGTTTGATGAGGCTTAGACATTTTCACTTCAAATTCTTGTTTGTTGAAAGTTGGTATAAGTTGACTGTTAAGTTTTCAGTATCCTTTTTCGAGTGTAGCAGGGATGGTGCGGGCCAATCTGATATAAGTTATACCCATCTATCAAAGTTGCTTCAGACTTGACTGTCAAATTAGGGAGTTGACATAATTTGAGCCAATCATGGATAGGGTGAATTTAGTATTTTGAGCATACAAAAGCTCTGATTGGTTAGTCTAGAACGTTGCTTTCCCAGAAGATGCTTAGCTGGTCATTCTTAGAAATTCTGTTTTTCAATAGGCATTATTTTTGTTTGAGCGCACTGAAAAATCTGGTTTAAGTGTAAGTTCTGGTGTAGGGTCTTGATCCTCAATTATGTTCAGGTTTTAATATAGGTGTTGCAATCAGTTACGAAGGTGCGACTCGCATACTTTGCACTCTAATCTTAAATTATCTTCGCAAACTGATTTCTCTTTTTCCCCGCGTTTATAAAGTTGGTGTTTATTTGTTTTAACTGCATTTGATAGTCTCTTGGTGACGTCAAGGCAGCCGTGATTTTATGGTTTTGCTGACGGCAATGTCCATGATTTGCCCTCGCCATTTCTGCTTTATTTCCTTCACCACAGTCTAAACGTATTACGGTACACACCAAGAAGCTACCAAGAGCTTCGCACCTTCTACCTTCATTGAAAAGTTGCCAAGAGTACGCGTAGGTACTGCTAGAGTAAAGACAGATTTATTTTTATCTGGCTATAGATAACAGGTTAGTTGTAATGATGATAAGCGAGTTGTGAGGACCTTTTTTGGGCGTCGTAATAAACAGATCAGCTATGCAAGTGATTTATGATTAAACGCAGCATGACACCTGCGCGGGCTGTGAGTGTGCACAGTTCACCCGAATTGTGCTTACACAGTAGATTTCTCAAAGTCGCGCGACGTCAGCTTTAGAATATGCAGCTATTTTTAAGAAGTTTGAAGAGATTGTGCATTTGTAAATACCACGACTGAAAGGAACTGTGGGTTGTACTAAAAGCTACTGCTGAAAAAGGGTGAAATTTGTGTTAAGCGGCAGCTAGCTGTTTGAATTACCATGAGTGAATGAAGTGCGTTATATTTATTTGACCTTTCTGGCAATCCACAGTTTCTTGCGGTTGTGGCATCCAGTCACATTGCGCAATGGCAACCTTTTTCGAAGTAACTGTTATATAAGATACGTTTTTCTGAAAAGTGTTCTTCCAGTCTCACCAGTAAAGTTATTTCCGTAATTGTCAGGTGGACGCGTGTAGTGTTACATTACTCCGACTTGGTAAACAACTTTGGGTCAATGGAAATTTTATGAATTCCTCCCACGCCACTTGAACTGAAGAACTGTCTGAATCGTAATATGGCAACAGCATAACTTTAGGTGAGCCGTTCTTTTCAAATTTTGATTGTATATACTCCTTAAATAATTTTCCGTTCCATCAGTAGTGCTTAGTGCCAAAATAAGTTTAGTCTAAAACGCTTTAATTCATGAGATATTAGAGTTATATCTTATATTGTTTATTTAGCAAACTGAAGTCCCAGGACGTTTACAGATAAAAGGCGAGATATATAAATGAAAATTAGCGTAGTTTGAGAACTGTCTGTGAATGGTTGGAATTTCTGATTACATATACATATAGATTTAGATTATTCATTTTCGTTAGAAGAAATTTCTGTCCTGTTCATCCAACAAACTCGTCGTCTTTGTGCTTCTTCTTCTAGTGTATCCTGTTCAGTCAAGTTTGGTCCTACCAAGGCCGCTCCTTTTCTGTAGGAAGAAAAACAACAACCTCTAAGTTTTCACTTATTTCTCAGTGCGAAATATCCACGAATGCTATCGCTTACATCGTTATGATAGACACACTTGCATGACAAACTGAAGAGTTTAGTTCCTGTCAGCCATCGTTACTCAATCGTAGGATGAATAGTCAGTTTCTCTGTTCTTGTTGAACTTTGAAACACTTAATTTTTTTCTCTTGGACTTTTCATTTTTGATTTGTAAGTAACATTAAACGCCAAGTTGTTTTTCCCACAAATAAGCGGAATGTTAAAGGTTTTCGTGTAACAGTGCAACGTTTGGATTTTATCTTTGGTTCTCTTACTCGCTTTAATTAATTGACACGTAGCATGAATTGGAAGCAGAAGCAAGTGCAGTTTCTCAGCCTAGAGAGTAGATGAATTGACACATAGTATGAATTGGAAGCGGAAGCAAGCGCAGTTTCTCAGCCCAGAGAGTAGATGAATCGACACGTGGTATGAATTGGAAGCAGAAGCAAGTGCAGTTTCTCAGCCCAGAGAGTAGATGAATCTGATTGCTTCTCGCTCGTTTGTGATTAAATCTATACATTTTCTTTGTCAGATTGCAATTGCAGACATAGATTTTCTAAATCTTGCCAACAGTATCACACACTGTTCGTATCTGAGAGTATATAAAAAAATTCTTGTATGATAATTTCTCATATTTTCTGTTTGTATTCTTGTACACAAAGTCTTTATGTAGATTTGAAAATGGCTTTGGTTGTTATCTTTAGTGTAAGTAGCTTAATGTATATTTTCCGTATTACTGACACACAAAATTGTGTAGCAGGGCTCGAAAAATCCACTAGTCTGACACCCGGGGCAAGCAAATAATCGAGTCGGGCTAGCAATACTGAAACCATTCATGCCCGACGGGCTAGCAGATTTCTTGACAAATATCAATAAATTTTACATCTCAAAGAATGGTAAGAAAGCTTCAAGGTATTTTGCTTTATAGTGTAAAATTCGTGAGTTTAAAGTAACACATCTTCATAACAATTTCCGCGGTAAATCTTTGGCAAACGAATGATTTTCGCCAACGCGTGACAGTCGTTCGATTCGTGAATTAGGCGCCCGCCGCACCGTTTCGGTTGTTAACTGTGTCATGGACGCCTCGAATCGTTGAATCGAGTGTGTACAAATAATTTGCAAGAGAAAACGGCAACAGAGAAGACGGACAATCAAACAAAAGGAATGCTGTGGCCTGACATCGCGTTGAGCCAGACCAAGATCAGAAAATGAACAAAAAGCACGATGGAGAAATAGGAGCACACGCGATTCTTGGCTTTCATGAATTGTATTTTTAATACTAAGTAGTATGTGCCACTGCCATTGTCATTGCCATTGTAAGTTGCAAAATTTGAGTCTTGATTGTTAACCATGAAAACTTTTATTTGTGAATCATTTTACTTGCACTTACTGTTTCACTGTTCTTTCACTGTTTCACACTTACTTTCACACTTGGCTTATCTTGCGTACTCGATCCCTTCCACTGACTCGCCGATGATCCGTTGCTGGAGAGGGAAATATTAAGACAATAAAGTTGATGAGACAGCTTTTTCTTCACTCTGTGAATATCAGCGCTAATTTCTACGGGAGGACTTTCAAATGGTGTACTTACTTCCATCACTATATATAATAATGTCAAATACGTCTTTCTCGCCGTGCGAGCTCGTGTTTAGTTCAACTCGGAGCCTTTGTATTTCGTGTCGTGGTGGCAGTGTGTATGTTGGGGTCTCGAATACACCTCTAGCGTAATAACGATCATCCATTTCTTCGTCTTTCGATTCTTCAATATGCAATAGCAGTGTTTAACCGTTTCTTCTGTCCGAGTTTTATCTTCTTGTTGAGAACTACTGCTTCAGTGGATTTTTATACCGACTAAGAGCTATTTTCAGGCATGTGTCGTAATCGTTTTCAGCCAATCACCAGTTTGGACTTTGCGTCTTGTCGTTTTGTACTAAATATAGAATTCACGTATATCCGCAAGTTTTGGCGCGCGTAATTAGCATACACGACAAGATGTTTGCAAACAAATTTTCAAATATAGGGGAATAAACTCTTAACTTTTAGCGTTTCTACATTCGAATTTTTAGCAAGGCAGCTGACCAGGCCATGGCGCATAGCATTTCACTCTTGCAAGAGTAGCGCCGTATGATCACTAAAGTGTATCAATCCAAAGATTATTTACAGCAGTGAGTTGGTGTTTAGATTATGATATGTTGTGATGGATATGCTTGTTATTGGGTTTTCCTCTGCTGAACTTGAAGTTATTGGTGTTCCCCAACAACGGCAAACGATTTCGATGATATCGTCCCACTCTACGAATGAATTTAACAACTGACAGACATTGTTGAAAGGGGGACAGTAGAACTACTATTTAAACCGTATATTGCCAAACTTGTTTCCTTCAGATTATACCTTTTTATTTATCTTTTTCCACTTCTTTCTTCATGTAGATATCGACAGAATTGGACGGTTGTGCTATGTTGTTTGGCTGTTACCTTCAACTTATTTTCAATTCTTTTCTCAAAGATCCGCGCAAATGAACTACTGCGAGTCGGTTTATTTGATCTACGCTTCTTAACATCATGACAAGAGAGCGTCGATGGCGGATGAAATGTTTTTTTTATTTTACTATCCGATGTATGAGAGGTGTGACTGTCTGGCTTTCTATTTTGTGATGACAAATTAGTTTTTATACAAAAGGTTCAATTGAGTAACGGGAGCTATTTCGGGAAACATGACAAACAGATAAGTTTTGCAAATTATTTAAAATTGAACGCGGCACGACGTCTACTAGGGTCATGAGAATTTGAACAACAATCAGAAAGGTACAATGAATCAATATTAATGAGGAACGCCTTCAGTGTACCCACGTCATGATGGTTTCTTTGCGCAGGCAGTGTTGGGTTGCTTCATGCAATTACGCATCTTTGAGACGTGCATACAGTTAGCCTTGCGAGAGGATTAACTTTTTATTCTTAAACCTGAATGTGATGAAATAACTGGCGAAATAAGCTTTTGCTGAACCCAACTGACCAATAAGTGTATTGAAAGTGCAGATTTTTATAGGATACCTTCATTCTTTCATTCATTCATTCATTCATAAATCGAGCAAAGCATGACAAGCACAAAAGTTTACGCAAGGACAATATTTTATTATGTTTACAGTGACATCTAACCAATTCGACACGCTTGCTTTTGCTGAACTTAGGAACTCAACGATACGTTTTCAATGCTAAAACCAAAACTAGGCAGTTACGAGGTTTCCTACCTCGTTATGTACATGAACTGAGTTTGTTGGTTATATTTTTTAGCGATAAAACTTAATGAAGAATGATTAATGTTGTGCGATCAGTTTGGTTTCCTTCCAGATTGTCCATTCGCTTTTCTAATTTAAACATTGCGTCAAACATGTAAACTTGTTCTTATTTCATGGTCAATAAATTTCGTTATTCTGTCATTATGTCCTTGTCTTCGCAAGTATTCATGTTGCACCGCCATGATTTCCTGTAACAAACAAGAACATCCAGCTTCACTATGCGAGATCTAGTCAATACTATGATACCATACCAAATGCATAACATTTCATGGTTTGAAACCTTTTTATAGGACGATACGAAAGTCATTCAAAATTAGTCCTTAATCTTACGAAAGCAATATTTTCTTTGCCAAAGGTTTCTTTTGGAACCGAAAAAATGATTCTTCTGGAGTAAACTGAGTCAACTTTCGTATTTTATTGAGACTCGGAAGTTGCCCCTGATCGTATATCACACAATGATTTCTCTTATGTCAATTTTGTTGATGAACTTGAAGTTTGTACTTCATCAGTGCTGAATATCCCAAGCACTCGGCTACCAACACGAGATAATTTTGTGACTCTCTTTACTCACCTGTAGTCCTACGTGTTAACATATCTGGGTCTGTGCCTTAGGTATTCCTCTCCATCTACTGTGTACCCTTTTAGTAGTTTGAGAAACCAGTTAGCGTTCGTTAGTTCTTATGAACACAGGCTATTTACTACATGGAGAATACAACTTACATCCGTCGCTGTTTCTTCGGGTTATCCATATAGTTTCTCCTTGTCTCAGAGTCAACTTAATTTCATCCTCGTCTTCACTTTTGGTTATTGTTAAAGATTTGACAGGCTTTTCTGTAGGCGGTGGGCTAGCAAATTTATGTTCATATGCTTTGGCCATTTTACTTTCTGGATACTGATAGATTGGCGCTGACCTAGATCTGATTGTGTTTTGTGGTGGCCTGACTGATGCAGCTGACAAAAGTCGTTTGTTCTTATAAGCACGTGGAATGAGGTTTATTTCGGGACTTATTGTAACACAAACTGCTTATGATGTAATTTTTCATCAGCTCGCTTTAGATAGAATTCTGCGCTTAAAAAACGAAATAAATTATTTACCATGACCACGAACAGTGAGACTTTACAACCACCTTTTTGGTATGTGCGGCAGATACTTCTTTCGTAAAAAAGTGCATACATTGACCTGAAACCAATTGTTTAATCTGGCCCATTTGACATAATTTGCTACAAATTCCCACAAATTCAGAAGGAGAGTAATTTTTGGGTGCGGATTTTTACAGTATTCCATATAGGCAATATGCTTATTCATGCTTCTATGGAAAATTCTAGTTTATTCAATAGCAGTGATTGACACCCAGTTTGACATATCTTCAACCAATCATAGGAAAGAGGTCCATGTCAATATCGTGTCTAGTAATATGTCATTGTCTTAGTTTCCAACCATCAATGTGCAATCTTAATTAAACGTTGCTCTCTTCATGTACCTTCCATTTCTGGGGTGCGCCCGTTTCGAAGTTTCGTAGTCTGCGCGCATTAAGAATAAGACATCAACTTATTATGGTCAAGCTTCGTGATAAGAAGATGGTGTTGTCTAGAAGGTGAGATGGCTACTAATCTACATAGTTTTTGGTTTGAGCTCATTGCTATTTTGTGTGTGCTGTTTTTTACCCATTTTTCTGTCTTTACGCAACTCCGATCTCGTAAGAAATTCTGCGGGAGAAAATTTAACACTGAGAAACTAGTTTTGAAAAAAACTGTTTTTCTGCGTGGGCGAGTGGACTGAAAATGTTTCGTTGATCAA
>JANRMR010072871.1:0-13927 GCA_025434825.1 Bergia sp. 'catenularis' | reverse complement strand
TATCACAATCTATGGCCCGATGAGATTTAGCAACAGCTCGTTGACATATGGGGCACTGTGGTTTACTATTTCTTGCTACTGGGGGTCCTGGAGTTGGGAAAATATCTCCACTAAGAGCGAGTCTCGCCAAGTTGAAACTGGCATCGTTATTAGAGTAGAAACGAAGCCTAGACGAGGAGAACTTTTTCCTTCGATAGCGACTCCGAGCGAGTGCACGTGGTGAGGTAATGTAGCGGCTTGGACAGAGAATATCTTGATGTTGCAAGATATTTTGCTCTGTTAAAACATCATTTGGTAATATAGGAGTAATGCACTTAACATTTGTACTCTTTTGAGTAGTATAGTAGTGAAATAAAATGAAAAATGTATATAAAATGGCGGAGCTCACGAAAACCCGTCCGACCGCCATGTATGACCGCTGACACGATTCCACTACTATATGAACCATTTTGGAATATGATTGCGTGGAGTGGCACTACAGCCAACCCAGTATTTGTCCGAACTGATTGTGTCTGTTCAACAAGGGGTTCTGTGGATTAATCTTCCCCACTTTTAAGTACAGTGACGCCATGTTAGCGCCTTATATATGTCCTCTGCATGCCTCTCATTCCGTACATGTACTGCAATCGCTCTTTCACAAACAAAAAAAACCCGAACTCCGTGCTGCCCCAAGAATACCAGCTCAACCTGTACTTATGTGCTGCATTAACAATTTTTAAATAGCTTCATACCGGCTGCCATAAGCGCTTTTAATCATGTAGATATTTTTGGCGTATTTAGTATTATATTGTAGTTTTCATTTCAATGCAATTCAGCCGTTACTGCATATCTAGTTTCTGACAGTATAATAATTTTCATTTTTATTGTTATCTGGACTAGTACCGCCAATGGGCTATGCTTTACCGCCAGGAAAAAAAAATTTGATGGTGATGATAATCAAAACTAAGTGTAACCGACTTAGAAAGTTTGTGTCGAAAAACTGCAATATTTTAAAATAATATTTAGTTCCATGCTAGTTTCTTGCATGGAAAAACGAATATGAAGTGAGATTATGTTATTCCTTATTTAATTTGTTTTACATTTCCAAACTCTATAAATTTGCCGAGAACTATTATAATAAGTTAACTTTTGAAAACTAGTCATTAATTTACTAAGCTCATGTTTTGAAAACATTGCAAGGTCTCCGGACATGGTGGGATGGTAGGTGGTACTGATTAAGAAACTTGGAATGAATAGAAGGGAATGTACGACCAAAGTTAAAACTGAAAATTTGATTTAAATCATATTACTTATAAATTTTTCACTTTTTGTTCCCTATCAAATTTTTTTTTTTTTTTATAATTAAGGAGATTAGGAAAGACAAGAATTGGCAAAACCACACATATATTAGCATAATTTGTTTTTGCTGATATATAATTTCTTGCCCTCCAGCGATTTTTCTACTTTGATTCCTTACGAATAATTATGCAAATTGCATGTGATCATGGTTCCTGCAGATTTACCAGATAAAAACTGCCAATGAATCCGAGTAACTGCTCTTTGAAATATTACAATTTAAAAGCATTGCCAAGCCATTGCTTGTCTGGGCGAATGTAAAAGGAGAAAAGCGTAAGCTAGTAGGCGTTTAGGAACGAAACTCTTGGGGATTATCTTCGATGGGCAGCAGCGAGTCATTCTTATACCAGCAATCAGTTGTGCAAACTTTACCACTTCTAATTTTTAAGAAATGTTATTCAAGTGTTTCAGAGTGGTGCGAGTGGATTTTGCTTCCAGTGAAGAAAACGTATACTACTTTGTCATTTTTGACCCTGAGCTTTTGTCAACTAACAATTTAGATGATCAAAACAGGAACATTTGCTTTGTGAAAAAAGAGAAGGAAACTTACTTTTGACACAAGAGAAAACTCCAGTAAATCTTCTGTTGTAAGCCCCCTTGTAAATACACAAACTTCAGGAAGGCGTCACGATAAAGCTATCATCACAATGTTGCATTTTCTTCAAAAGCACCACTGTAGAAAACTAACGTTTTCAGTTGGGTGAAGTTGGCAAGGAAACGTACCACTATTTTCTTTTAAACAAAAGACTTATAAGAAACATGTATTGTTCAACGACGGCAGAACAACCAATGCAAAGCAAGAGCAACATTATATGCAAATTAGTCTCCATTTTTCCACCTCCCAGCTAATTTCTAGCTTTCAAACATTTTTGAAATGCCAACCGTATATACGTTATATAAATAACCTTTATCCTTTACTATCAGTAAATAAGACCCTAAAGCGTGGTAGTCCGTACGTAAACAAACGTTTGTTTTCGGCAAAAAATAACAATAATCAATGCAATAGATCAATCTTAATTTATAAAAAAACACTCAGAGTTCCTGGAATTAGTCCGTTTATTGTATGTCAAAAAACGAAATCAATTTCCAGCAAAAAAACTTGCGAAATCTGTTCTCTGATTCTCCTAATAAATAGGAAAATACCATAATCTTTAGTTTAGTTGCTAATTAAGAATTGTTATTTCTTCATATGATTAGTCCAGGGATTTTAGTCACCCGCTGAGACAGGAACAATTATCCAGTATTAAACAATATTGTCCGCGAACATTCTCGGGAATCCTTCGAGCATTCAAGCGTCGCTCATTTGGTTTGCTTTATACAAATCGCAAGATAAAGAAAGATCTTCAAGTTCTTCCTTTTCTCTAACTTGATCTTTATCTTCGCTACCACCATCTCATGGTCGCTACCAATATCGGCTCCTCTCATGGTTCTGACATCGTAACCACTTCTCCTATATTTACTTCTCACTACAGTATGATCGATTTGGTTTTGGGGCGAAGTCCATGTGTATTTATAAATAATGGTTCCATCAATTATTAATTCAAGCAGGGGCGACGACGTCAGGGACGTGTGACATGCGACGAATCAGAGCCCCATAGTTTTGCGGTAGGTGTTTCTCAGCATTTACGAGGAGAACACTGGCAACACTTGTTAACCTTACTGAGACCTGTTACCATTGCATTGTTGCGTTGGCCCCCGTGCGTGATTGTGAAAGTGGCTTATTCTGTGTAGTCTGTTGATTTGAAACTCTAGGCTGGATTTATGCTAGCCAAACAGTAAACAATTACACCAGCCTACATTGGCGTATAAGGAAAACCTGACACACAAGTATGGATCGATTTTTTACATAAAAGTAAGTGCACTTGAAGAATTGTTAAAACTAAATCTTCTATCAAACCGCAAAAGTAACTCTGCAAAAGCAAATCCGAAGCCACTGTGGACGAAGGCGATGGTTGGGCAGGAAGAAATTCAAATTATTACAGAAAAAACATACGTAAATATTTATCGTTCTAAGCTGTAGCCCAGCTATAATAAGTAATGTAAAAGGGAATATAGGATGACGTAAACCAATTTCATACTGCAAAATTAACTATTTCAATCAATTAGGGCTTCATGCTTTTCCTACCCTCTGCTTTTTTAATATTTGATGTGTTATCAACCATACCAAAGATCATTTGTCCTTTTTTCATGACCATGGGGGATGTGGCCTGGACCAAGGTTATGTTCTTTTTTCCACAATGCACAGGCGAAAAAAAACTGTACTGTATCTTCAAACGCACTAACTGTCAACACAAACCTTAACCTGTTCAAATTCTGCTAATTGAAAATCAACCGCGGCCGTGACTCCAACAAAAATGTTTGCTTTTTCTGTTAGCAAAACCTGTAGTATAAAGGCTGAAAAATAGATAATTTTGTTGTTTTATAGTATTTTATTTATATCTTGGGAGTTTAATGACCTGGGTATTTCTTACCTTACAAAGCAAGAGAAGTATCGCGTGATATGGTCACGATCTGCCAGCATAGCTGCGGTTCAAGGTGTCGTGATGTAAGAAAAACCACCACCTAGTTTTGTGTTCTTTCTTTTCTTTTCGGAAGAATCATAAAATTTGGTGGGTTTTGCTTTAATACTGAAGAAGTTATGTGCGATTGAAATCAACGCCCTCCCCCCTTCCCGGTGTAAAATTGGGTTGTAAACGGCAGCGCTTGTAATTTTTTCTGCGTGTTTGACAACCCCCTACCCCACACGTCTGTGCAGCTTCGTGAAAAAGGCAACACAATCTGGCAAGATCATGACTCGGTTTCCCGAGGTTTCTTAAAATTTTGTAGGAGCTTTCTGACGACCGTCTTCATAACACTTTTACAAACCCGACTCGTGTCACACTGTTTGAGGTTGTTTTTCATTGAGTCAGTTAAGTTTTTATATATAGTTGAGGTATTAGTTGTAAGTGGACCACTTCAGCTAAGTGTTATGCTTGTATTTATTTTTACCCACAACCTGCAGCAAATTCAAAGATATAAGATGGATAGAAGAGCTGTTTTGAGAGATATTCAGTTAAGTTTATTCCTGCATGCTGTTGTTCTTGATGGCATTTCAATGCAGAGTTTGAAGTTAACTGATGTAATTTCATTTACTTACAGTCAGAATAAACTTTCTTTTCACTATTCTTATTATTCAAGAACTAAGCGAAGTTTTTCATTTGAGAAATTCGTATAATTTTCGACTAGTCCGCGGCGCTGTGGTTTTTTGAAAACTATCCCATGACACTTATTTTAGCTGTTTTTGATTAGGCTATCACACTTTTTTCACTACTAATGGTCCAAATGCAAAAAGGGTTTAAGTTGACTTGTTATAAACTATCAATATAGTCTTTCCTCCTGACTCTGTACCTCCACATAATTTCTCGTTCACTCGGACCTTCTTATTGGACCTTTCTCAAGTTAAAACTACATCGTTAGCCCCAACCTTCTTTCAAATAATCGAAACTAATCCTTAAGTTTACGATAAAATTCAACCAAAGGCAAAGGGATGTAACCATTGGTTAAGAATTAACCAGCCTTCGAACAAACGGGGACAGATAGGGTATAAATCTTCCTTACTAAAATTAGCACATTTTTGCTACTTTAAGTTTGCATTATTAGAACATTCTACTTCACAGGCTGTCTAATGTTAATAAAACTATAAAAGAAAGAAAGACAGGCCTACATAACTTTCGAGGAGTTGGTTGTTGCACTGTTGTCGAATTTGTATCTGTTTATGCGCATAGAACCACTTCACCCTTCTGTATGACTTTGTGATCAGCATCTATCAGGGCTGACCACAGGTAACAAAACACTTGCCCTTTCGTGTAACTGGTACCATAAGTATTGTGACTAGCCATCTGTGATTGCGGTCTTGAAGCAACACGACCATCTGAGCTCCGGACTCTTTCCGGTTTGGCAGTACACAATTTGGGGTTGTGTATAGGTGCTTTGAATTCTAGTGCTAGTGGTGGTACTTGAGTGACGAGACTCCACGACAGTTTAGTGCAATCTTTGATGTAGTCATCAATTATTGAAATTGCACTGCTGTCAAAATCGAAAAGAGTATGATCTTCCCTGTACCGGACAGCCACATTGTTGATTACTTCCTGTAAGATAATAGAGCAATACTAAACTTAATGTCCTAAACTTAATATAGTGCGTTCTTAAGCTGCTCAATTCCATGTATTGGCGGAAAGGTTCGTGTAGACCCTATCTTCGGAAAGCATGTTTGCTTACATTTATTCGTACTACATTTCATATCATTACTCCGAGTCCAATCCAGAAACAATTCAAGAGCTCTCGGTGATTCATCAACCGCATCCTTGCCCCAGAATCACTACAATAAAGATATCATCCGCATACTTAACCCTATTAAGAATTGGGGGAAGGACGGCGGGGAGGCTGAAAGTGCCCGTGCCAAATTTCATGTACAAGGCCAGAATTTTGTGACTTTCCCTAACATTTATGTGTCAATAATTACCCCATTCCCATAGCGTCCCATTTTCAAATGACAGATCATCCTTTTTTTCTTCAATTTTCAGCATTTTCTTTGGTTATTCCAATTTTCCTCATTTTATATACTTGCATTTTAGGGATTTTGCTTTTTTTACTTCATCTCAACATATTTTCAATCATTTTACGTCAATTAGGACACTTTTTGAAGTCATCAAAAAATCCAAGATGGCCGCCAGACAATTTCTAGATGAACAAGATATCACTAAACTTCATACGAACAAGATATCACTACATTAGTTTTCACTTAAGGTTTTACCATGGCAAATTCAATTTTAATACCCCTAGTCCAAGAAACCGCAAAAAAGCCCAGTCTGAATAGGGTTAACTAGGCTAATGTTGTCAGATACATTAACTTGCAAGTCATTTAGAAAAAAAGGCTGGCCCACTGACGCCCCTTTGGGTTGTACCACGATTCATACATTTCCATTCAGTTACTACGTTATTAAAGACCACCCTGTATTTTCTATCTGAAAGAAAACTAATAAGCCAGGTAATCATGTAAAAATTTAACGGAGCCTTTTTCAGCTTTTCTGACAGCAAACTATGTTTCACGCTATCAAATGCTTTATTGGAAAACTCCATAGTAAAAAGACGTACTGCCCCAGTCTTAGGGTTATCTAGAGCTTGACAAATAATGTTCTGTATCTTGAGAAGCGCATTAGTGCAACTTCGGCTCGTCCTGTATTCACACTGGTCTTCACTTATATATTGTTCAAGATCTTTTTACTAAATGTATTGTATACGGTTTGTTCAAATGCTCTAGCAATCACTGGTGTGACACTGATCCCTCGAAAGTCTTGAGACTGTACAGGTACAGTATAGTACAGTGTCGTTTTTAGGCAGCAGGTTTACGTTTGCCTCTTTCCATGCACTTGGCTATTTCTGTATGGATAATGATGAATTCCAGATGGTCTTGACTGAATCAGTTAGTACAGCTGCGTTTTCTTACCAGATCCAGAAGTCAGTCCGGTCCAGTTGTGTCTTTTTGATTTTTGATAGCGCGTAGTACACCTGACTAGATGACAGAGACGGAACTTGCGTATCATCCTTTATTTCCACCGGGTTTGTTATAAGTATCGTCAGAGCACAGACTACGGTAATATTCTTTCAAGTCTTGCACAAAGTCCTCGTGTATTTTGCCTCCCGATCTCTCGTTCCTTTTTGATAACTGATCAACCTTTTTCCACCATTCCTTAGATCCAATCCTTCCGTCAGCCAGTGCCTCTCCGTTCTCTGTTATAACCGCGTTAATCCTCTCAGACATAAAGCACGTCTAAGAACTGCTTACAACACCTCAATCAGGAAATCATATGCTAGTTTATTATTGCTAATTACATGTATTATAGCAGGATGCTAAAAAAATAAAAAGTCTTGCAGGGAGTACCTGAATTTTAAAAACACGTATATTTGCTTAACGTTGCATGTCGTGCATATCATGCAAGGACGTTTTCCACGTGTTTTAAAACTGGAAACAACTGTATAAAGACCATGAAAAACCAACAAATACCGAAATTAAAACTATGGGATTGTATTTGCTGAAAAGGGGTTTCTCTGTGATTTTATTGCAATAAATTATGAAAATTTAGAGAGGTTTGGGGAGGGTGGATGGAGGGGAAGGCTTACTTTCAGAGTGTTACGGTAATCAGAAACTCCAATGTAAGTGTTATAATAAACACTAAAGTTCTAACAACAATCGGAAACGCCATTGTATTAAAACTATTGCTTTTTAATGTAATAACTAAACTGACTTTTAAATAAATTATAGAAATACTTTTAAGCACCTTAAAATTTTAATAAGAACATATGTTATTATTATTGCAATACTTAAAATTGGTAATTTGCGAAGAAATATTGGACCCACAGTCAATTTATCGTTAAAAATTAATCAACGCTTCTCTTGTGTACTTTCAAATTCCTGCGTAATTCTATAACTAAACATAGCAAGCGGACGAGTTTTCTGCTTCTATAATAGAAAATGCTAGCTTGTATTATATTAGCAAAAGTACATTGTAAATTCTTACAAATAAATTATATATTTCAAAATTCCTAATTATATGTTTGGTTGAAAAGAAAAATTTTAATCTTAATCTTTAACTTAATCTTCATCTAAACGTTAACTTTAATCTTACCCTTAACCTTAATCTTAACCACTATCTCTATCTCTATGTCTCTGTCTCTGTCTCTGTCTCTATCTCTATCTCTATCTCTATCTTAATCTTAAAATAAACTATGGACAAGCTATGCCTAAGGCAATTTAGAAGCAATCTGCAAGATGGACAACAAGATTGTCAAGCATACCACAGCTTTCTGATGGGAATATACCTGATTTAAATCATTGCTACTGTTATCAATACTGTTACGGTTAACAGGCTGACATTAATACCGCTACTGTTACTGCTACTGATACCGTTACTGTTAGAGTAACTGATACCAGTACCGGTACTGCTACTGTTACTGTTATTGTTCTGATATCATCACTGATACTGTTAGTGTTAGTACTTCTGTTACTGATAAAGTTATTGTTATTGTTATTGTTATTGTTATTGTTACTGTTATTGTTATTGATGTTACTTTTATTATTAATGTTACTGATATTGTTAATGACAATGTTGTTGTTACTGTCATTATTAGTTCTTATGATACTATTATAAATTAATTGCGATGTTGAGCCGCCAATACCAGTTTATAATGGCGGCTAGTTGGGAGAAAATATATTCCGTTTCGTTTCAAAGCCACGGAGCTCGATAGGAGACATATTTTCTCCCGACGCCGCCAATATATATATATATAGGTTATTCAGCGCAAAGTTGTATAATACGGCTGGGTTTTTTTACGAGTCAGATTTATTTTTTTCAAGCTTTTAGGCGAAAAAAATAAACTCTGACGAGTAAATATAACACAACCGTATTATACAACTTTCCGCTAAATAATTTGTTTGCTATACGACATATGAGGCAATTTATGACATTCAATTTTCAGTGTTCCCCGAGCCGCCGTTCTCTTGCCATTTTTCTTTATTTTTGGATAGCGCGTCACTTTATTTTCCCGCCTTTTTTGGACGCGCGCGCACGAGTTCTGTGTCAGAACAAGTATTTTTGATGTCTCTCTCCGGTGCACAGAACATCTTGTAAAATTTTGAAATCAGCTCATTTGGTAGTATTTATGGTCCTTCGTACATTTAAGTTTGATTATTTTGAAGCATTTTGTTTAACCTTTAAACTCGTTACAACTGCAAAAACCTCGGATCTGACAAAAACAACTGTCGCGACAGCAACAGATAACCGCTGAAGAACCCGTTAAAGCGGATTGAACCAGTCAAACCAGTTCGTAAACAGTGTAGTAACGTCTCATATTTACACTCGTTTTCGTGCATATTGGCACTCTAAAACGCCATGTCGTATACAAAAACAAAAACAAAGAAAACAAAAAAAACAAAAAAAACCCCGGCATTAGCATCTCAAAATCGCAATTAGTTTTGTATCGCCATATTTTAAATTATTTTGCAATAAAGCACAAAAAATATAAATCCGCGGTTATTGATTGATCAACTCTCAATAACTCACGCATATGTTCCAAATAGCAACGTACTGGTTTCCTTCTTCGGCGACTCGAGTGATCAATGCTATCTGATGTCTACCTTTTCTTTGTGATTTTTACATTGTTCTTAGAGCTTCATTCATTTAGTTTATAGTCAAAACTAACGAAGTAACAGTTTTGTAGTCGACACCTGGAAATTTTAACCTGTTTCATTAATGTTTCTTTCTATAGACTTGCTCATTACAATGTCATTATAGCGAATGAATTTGCGTTCGCGACTCAGCTCATGTCAGGACGAACAATTAAAGAAATTTGACAACTGAAGTGGAAATCGGCCATTCGTGTACAAACTGAAACACTTTTTCAGGCTTATGAAATTCGAGAGTTGCCTTTAGTGAACTTGTTAGCAGTAGGAAAGATAAGTATTTGCGGATGTTTATGCTTCCCGGTGATACTGCCGACTTCAAACTTAAATGCAGTAAATCAGGCA
Source organism: Bergia sp. 'catenularis' (assembly GCA_025434825.1). Lineage (NCBI taxonomy): Eukaryota > Metazoa > Cnidaria > Anthozoa > Zoantharia > Parazoanthidae > Bergia > Bergia sp. 'catenularis'. The sequence goes on along the minus strand of JANRMR010072871.1, from coordinate 4,029 downwards.
TGCATTTCGTTGCTGTCAAGTCGACTGTCCAGAAAAGAAAAGATAGAAAATGATGACTAAACCACGTAAGTTCAACATTATCCTTTGGCTGTATCAAACTTTGTTTTTAATCTGACTAATTGTGGAGTCAAAATAGTGCGATCCTATTCAGAAGTCGTGGCCGATTTTGAAACTTTTTGTAGTTTGAGTTCAGAACAAAGCCGCTTACAAACTGGCTATGGAAAATGTTCGAGAACTTTTCCCTACATCGTCTTGTTGGCACAGCGCACAGGCTATCAAAAACCCATTCCAATTACAACCCATCAATCATACGTTTTTACCCAATCAGGTGGGGTAATTTTGAGCTGCCAATCCCGTGTTATATTGGCGGATGTCTCCCCTGGAAATGGTTAACTGAATCACCATATATACACGTGCTGGTTAACTTTAAATCTAATAAAAATATATAAACTATTTCTACAAGGATGAATGAAGTATGTAAATGCAAACTATTTACAAACTTACTTGAGTAAGGTCTTTCAATTTATCCGGGTTTGTATCTTCTTTAAGTGTAAGTAATAATGAGTCTTTAAAATCTTGCCTCGGAGCCTTAACTACCGCTCGCCTTAACGGTAGCTCGAATGGGATCTGTACATTGAATTAAATGTTAATGGTTAATCGGAATTATAAAGACCATGATTCACTTGTCATGTGCCTTTCTAAAGTAGTATATAGTTACCAAGATAAGAAAATGTTGTGAATAAGGTCATGTACATGAAACAAAACTGAACACCGAGTGTATAAGAAAAGTGCAGTTATTTGTAATTCAGTGTAAAAAAGTGCTATTCGAGGTGCAGAAAAGCGTAATGACACGATCAGTGTAACTGCAAAATGTCCAACTGAAAACTTTAAAAAAAGTTTTGTATATGCTTGGAAATACTTCAAAATCCCAGATATACGATAAATGTTTTGGAAAAACCTTCGCAAGTATTCGAAAAGATTGATAAAAGGATTCAATAAAATGTTCATGAAATGTTCGGAATTGTATTAAATGATTTTCCAAATGATCTGAAACTCCTCTAAATTCTTTGGGTATAGAAAAATATTCTGAAAATGTTTGAAAATGTTCGAAGGTTTGGAAAATCTTCAGAGTTTTTCAGAAAGTCTTTGAAACTGTTCATACGAAATCATGCAGCCGTCAGTTTGACTGAATCGTTTTTCAAAAAGCGCAACTGTGCTAATTGATTTGAAATTAATCCGAAAGTGTGTGATTACCTAAACTAATAACATGGCTGAAGAGTTATATATATATATTTTATGGACTCTCAACTTCAACTTTAGTTATTTTTCACTTAATTACGTAGTTTTATCATTACATTTTAAATCATATTATTTATTCAACCCACTGAGTTTCCGTACATCTGGCTAAGTTAGATACCAATGATATGCAAGAAACATTTTGTCACAAATTTCCGCTACAAAAAGTTATGCGACACCCTGTAAGAAGTGGTGAAAAGCACCATATGCATGCTATATTTTCCAGTTATAATCCGTGTTCTTTTGACTCAGTCTAGCATACATATGTTTTGAGACTACTATAATATGACTACTTATTCGTTCTCGGGTTCTTTCTTAATGTTACAGATACGTTATCGCTCGTGAACTAACCTACATTTTTTTTATTCGGACTGAAGTGCCGGCTGTTGGCTCGAGCAAGGCCAATTTTTATGGCTTGGTGAGACAAACTGTTCAAGAGTGTAAACGAATCAAGGAGAAATGATTCATTTACTTTCAAAGCGGTTTCGTAAGCCACCTGTTTTGATAAAATACATAGTATTGAAAGTTAACGATAAAACTAAGAATTTCTAAATTAATAAACGGATCCTTGGCATAAAATGACTTTAAGTATAGCCTTAGTCCTTTTCGGCAGTTAAGAATCGTTAACCATGTTCAAGAACTAACGATAAGTGATTAATTTTGAGTATTCGTCCATCTTGAAACGGGGCGTGTTAAAGTTGTAGAAAATGGCAGTCTGAAATTTGATAAAAGCATACTATAAACCAAAGTTTAGTTTCACCTCACAGCATTTGCTGAGGTCACCTTGTTTGTATATACTAAAAAAATTGTTTTCTTCAAACTCATTGAACAGTATTTAAGCAATACCCCCAAATGTTGTGACTTTTGCTAAAATTGATCAGAAAACACATTGCAAGCAATAATTTTGATATGAGGGGGATCATGTTTCCATGGCAACAACGTTTTCAAAGCCATGTTTGTCCCAAAGTGGGATTTTTTGTCTTTATGCGATTATGCAAGTTTTCATTAACTGAGCGTGAAAAAGCATTTTTTATATCCTTTGGGTTCATTTTTGCGCAATTAGTAACACAGAAAATTGCGCAATACATTTTGTTAAATCCAAGATGGCGGCGTTATGACGGCCACTGTGACGTCATACATCCACCAAAAAAGAAACTCTGTTTGCCTAGATTGAGAAGTTGTACATACCCTCCAAATCTGGCTTTATTTTCTTTAATAGTTTCCGAGCTACGGGCCGGGACGCCGGCACTTTCTGCCCCCACCCCCTCCCCCCTCCCTACCAGCAAAAGGCCCGTGTAAGAAAAAAAAACTGACAAATTTCTGATAAACATGTAAGATTTCATTTTCGCTTCTTTCGAAAGGAGCGTTTACCTCAAGTATCTTACAAGCCAGCCTCTTAAAACGCAGTTGCTGATCGGCATGTGGAAGTTTTCTAAAAGAGTAGAAGGGGCTCCAAAGTTTCTCTATTTTTTCAAGAGCATCAACGCGCTTTCCATCATAGAGACTACAGTAGTATTCCTCCACCTTAGATTGTCTGTTTTGGCTAAGAGTATTTTCAACTTTGCGTTGGTCCAACTGAACTCGTTTTTCAGAAACTGCTGCCAGCCTGAAAAAGTAACAAAGGCATTTTCATTTAAAAGTACCTCCAATTATCAAAAAGAACAAAATGATTTTTTTTTTTAGTGCGGGTATTTCAATATGTACATTATAAAATGGTATTAATGTTCAAGTAAACTCTCTCTCGTGATGTCGGACTCACAACAAAAGCAACTGTAAACCAGCCCAGAAATCAACATTGCAACCACGATGCAAGCATGCATGTAGCAAGCCACTTACACGGGCAAATGGGCGAACTCTTACTCTTGCTACAACACTTGCGCTAGCTTCCGGCCCACCCTGCTCCAAGACTATCGAGACCGCGATCTGCAATATGGGATTTTGACGGAGTTTGTAGTTCTCTCTGAAAGAAGTTTCATTTCGTTTGACGGAAGAAAGTCATAAATATGGAAGTTATCTATAACAACGGAATCTCCGATCAAAAGTATACAGAATAAGTAAAAATATACAATACAATTTAAGATACGTTATTATATAAAATCACAACCTCAAGCCCAATTCTGTCATAAACGTTGCAAATATGGTACGGATGGATAAATTTTGAGGTCGATTGAAACGGATTACAGCTATGAGTGCCGAAATAAATTTGGCATTGGCCCGTAGGATACATGTACATTAACTAACTAAATCTAGCACCAAAACGTATTGATCCCTGACAATTCTGTTTGTTAAAAGTTTCTTTGTCTTGTTAAATTGTGTCAGTACAGTTGATCAATACATTTCAAGTTAAAACGAAAAAAAAAAACAGGTTTCGAAAAACAGCTGTTTTATGTGGACTAACCATGAGACTGCCACTTTAAATGCATATAATCATGGCTGTTCATTGTAGCGGAGAGTCAACATCCCCTAAACAATACAAATACATTAATTGGTGACTTACCGAGTGCACTAGAATATTTGAGAAACAATTGAGCTATCTTAATTCTTTCTTGTTATGCTACGCGTCAGCTATGTCGACTAGAAATAGTTTAATATAATAATAATAATAATAATAATAATAATAATACTGTCACACAGTTTGAACATTGCTCGTTGTTTCAAAATTCTGATGTGATTTTAAGATTCTAAAAGGACCTTTTATAGTGATAACCGTAGCGCTGGTTTTAGCAGTTAGTC
>JANRMR010072760.1:0-13930 GCA_025434825.1 Bergia sp. 'catenularis' | reverse complement strand
ACATAAAACAAAGCAGCTTTGTACACTTCTTTTGAAGTTTGTTGAGCTTCATAACCAGTTAGTTCTATCAACTATGGCTAGAATTATGCTTTTGACTTTGCACTTAACTATGACCAGTTCTCACAAAAACTCCCAGAATGAATGTACAAGCCAAGGAGTGGAGCTCCAGAAAGTAAATTAAAGTAGTGCTTTCATCGATTCCGAAAAGTTGTTTGGCAATAAATTGGAGTTCTTACAAAAATTGATAGATTTTTTCCCTACATTTTTATTAAATTTTAATTAGTCTACATCTTCAACGACGTTCTCTTCTTAATTTGTAAATACAAATACTCCACTGCTGCAGATAACACGAGTCATGATTTTCATCTCTTGCCTGAATTTGTAGGGGTGTTTAGAAGCTATGGCCATTACTTAATCATAAATGAAAGAGAGATTGTTTCATTAAATTTCTTCCGTGTTTTTTGCAAGAAGAAGGGAGACACTTATTTTTTAGAAATGACATTCACTGAGTAGCAATCGGAAGCGTTTTCCACGCTTGATTTTTTCCCCTTGCAGCTATATATAACGTATAAAAATTAGTTGATTCAGTGCACGTATATAGTCAAGTATATACAAAACGCAAGGAGAACATAGAGTTATGAAGAAGTAGAAACCTTTCTAGCCAATATACTGTACCTAGTTGTGCAGTCTGCAAGGGGAAAAAATGCTGAAAATGAAGTTTTCCTGCAGGCAGAGGACTTTGTTGAAGCCAGTGGACGAATATGCTTGCTAAGAGAAGAGCTCCCCTCTGCTAGGTAAGCTTGATCCTGAGAACTTTATATAAATAACAACAATTACAGTGACAGTAAGAATGACAGTGACAATGATGATGATAGTGACAGTGATGATGATAGTGACAGTGATGGTGACAGTGATGATGACAGTGACAGTGACAGTGATGATGATAGTGACAGTGATGGTGACAGTGATGATGACAGTGACAGTGATGATGGCAGTGAGAGTAAAAATGACAGTGACAGTGAGAATGACACTGACAAAGATGATGACAGCGACAGTGATGATGATAGTGAGAGTAAGAATGACAGTGACAGTGAGAATGACACTGACAAAGATGATGACAGCGACAGTGATGATGATAGTGACAGTGAGAATGACAGTGACAGTGATGATGACATGATGGTAATGGTGGTTGTGGTGATGGTGATAAAGATGTTGATGAGTAAAAACCGTTCTTGCACACACACACGTATGTATACAAACATCTGCACGTTTACGAATTTATGCAACAGTTCGCTCCACGGCATTCCCCTGTGCTCTTATTTCATGCTTAATGTACTTTCGTTACTTCCTCTGAAAATAGCACATTGGTTTTGTACAGTAGTTGATGTTGTTTTGTTATTATTATTATTGTTGTTGTTGTTTTTGTTGTTTGTGTATTTATGAAATGACCGAGTTATATGTTGTTTAACTGCAAATTGTTTGAGAAAAATGTTGTCCAGTAATGTTTGTCAGTCTATGACAGCCATGTTTACCAATATTTCGCGAGTTCATAGCCCAAAAACCGTGTGTGTGTTTGCCATTTAAAAGGCTATGCCGTTTAATTTTAACATTCTCGTGACGTAATTATTGCAACTTATTTCCGTCGTCCACACCAGGCCGGACTCCTCGATATTCTCGTGGTATCAGTACCTGGTAAACCCTGAGCCTGCAGTCAGTCGAGGCCAGACCGCTGAGGACAAGGAGGCGCAGGACCAAGCTCAGAACTGCATCCGGGTCAGTCACTCAATTTCCTGATAGTTTTGATTACCATATCAGTGTCAGTTTACGCTAAAAGAACAGAAGATTCTTAAAAAAAATTTTATACAACGAACCTGTGGCGTGTTGCATAGTTGTCAGAACTTTCCTAATAGAAACTGATAAAAATAGGAAGCAATTGATTTCAAAAGTTGTTTGAAGAAAATGTAACTTCAGCTTCAATAATGAAACCAAACTACACGTCCCAGCCAATACAGCAAACGGCAAACGTGAGATTATAGTTTACGTTTCGTCAAAAGAAATAATAGGTATACGAGAATAGTGTAAAACAATTCTCATGTTTGTGGCCAACACTGAACTACGTACCTTCACTCAGCAAAAGCGAAGGAAAAACTGCAAAAGAGGATAAATCATGGTCATACGATCACTTCTGCCGTTTGTCGAAAAAGCGATGCTAAATCTCTCTAATTACCCAGGTCTTCAGAATATTGGTAGGTAAGGGACCAGTCATTATTTATGGCCTGGCTGAAGAGATCTTGTTTTTCCTTTCAAAAATTTTTGACCCATTGACCCAACCTGTATTTGAGGTTTTTCTCAGTACAAATGAATGTGTAAAAAGGGGCCAGAATTTCTCGCTGCCCAACGCCGTCCATAAATATTTTGACTATCCCTAATTGTTAATAAAGGTGATTGACAATTCTTTTTATCAAATACTGTATTTCATATTTTTTCTTTGAATAAAGTTGTAGGTGTTGACAGAAATTTGAGTTTAAAAATATCCTTGGTAGGGGCAGAAAAGGAAATGAAAAATACTGGTAGAATTGGAGATGAGATTGTTGCCCTTGAGGCGTCAAGGTTATTCATCGTTTTCTGTTGCTTGGTTATCATTTGTGGTTGTCTTGCCTTGTTAATTATTGTACGATCAAGCTGATGAAATTGGCGCATAGTTGTAGCAAAAACCTTGCAAATTTAGCTTGTCAATCCTGACGTATTGTTTTATTCCTTGTAGGACTGCCATCCAGAACTGTTGATCACTGAGAGCAAGTTCCTGAGATACGAGTCCTTGACTGAACTGATAAAGGTACAAAATGGTCCCGCAAAGTATTTAAAATTTTGATTTAAAAAAATGCCAACGTTTTGTAAACAAGAATGTTCACTTTGATCAATATCCTTGCTGTCTTTGCTTTCTTTCCTATCTGTGGATATAAAGTGAAAGTTGTTTATAAATGAAGGCACGACAGTTTTGTTCTCCTACTTCCTGTAGTCTGCCTTATGTCAATCTTGGTGCATTTACCACTATATGTTTGTTCATGTTTTTGTTTTAGTAAATTTGTCAATCTCACTCTGTGCATGCAGCCACATACTGATGCCTGTTCGTGAGTCCACCTTTCAATCTATTGGTTGTACAACTAACTTAAGCGGCCTTTCCGTGTGACCATTTGAGCCAGTCCATCAATGGTCATCTATTCTTGTGTTAGTTTTTAGTTAGCTGATTTTTTGTCTTTTGGTATGTCGCTTTCTTTCACTCATTTTAATCTTAATGTTTTTATCCAGGTTCTGACGTTTGCATCCAACATTGAAAATCAAGAATCGATGGGATCGTCTTACGACGAAGAAGCAGCAGTCTTCTTTCTCGAACTTCTTATCAGAGTTGTACTACAAAACAGGTATATGAGCGTAGGATGGGCAGCAGCTGCTGCATGGAGCAGTTAAAATTATCTTGCAAGTTATACTGCAAGAAACTCTGTTGCTGGAGTGGGTTACATTTTCAGTCCTGGTCTCAATACTTTGATTCACATTAAAATATCAAGATACTAAGTTAGGATCACTTTTTGTGGATGTGACAGAAAGAGGATTCCAAATAAGTGATAAAAAGTTTTTTTTTTTAACTTGGGCCAGAGGGCCTCAAGTTACTGTTATTGTTTGCTTGATGTTTGTTTTCGTGTTTTTTTATGATTTTATTTCTGTGTCACGAATGGCCAACTATTTTCAAGTATGGCCCTGAGTTTGGAAAACTTTGATTGTCTGTGGTTTTATTGTGGAAATTTTATTGTCTAAAACATATATAGCTCACGTTAGGGGATGGGTTGGGGGTGGGGATGGTCAACCTTTTTTCTATCCGACACTTTTCCCAAGTAATTTTGCCCAACCCCTAAACTGCAAGTCTTATTTTTCCATGTGTAGGGATCGCGTGTCTCTGTTGTGGCAGACAATCAGGGACCATTTGTCCAACATTATCGTCAATGCAAACCAGCACAGGTAAGAACTAGACAACTGCATTTTTATTTTCAAGCTAGTGAACTCATAAAAGTCTTCCTCCAGTGTCTTCACATTTATCTCTAATATTATGATTGCATTTCATTGATTTGTTTGTCCCTCCTCATTTACCGTTCAATCGACCATTAATTCTGGTTACTTCGCTGGTTTAACCTCCTGTTGTTATTCCAGGCTACCAGCACCTACCTCAATTATCTGTTTATAATACTTCGTTTCTTTAACGCAACTTGGAGATGTATAAAATGTTGTAGTCGTTGCAGATGAATCGTTTAAAGGCTACACAAACGTCAAGTGATGCTAGTTTGACACAAAACTGTTCATATGAAACATGTGGGCTTTTACTTTTACCCCAAAACATGATGCTAGATTGGCTACTTTGAATCATTCAGGCTTTCATTAAAACGGCCCTTTTGTTTCCCAGTGGTTAAGATATGGTGTGTTTACCAAATTAGAGAGACGTTTGTAAGAGCTGCTAAAATATGGCAGTGACTGACAGTCTTAAACAAAACTCGTGTTGAAGATTATTAGATTTTCGTAAATAATTTGTTTTCGTCTTGCCATTAGTTCTCTAGTGGAGAGGGCAGTGGTTGGGCTTCTAAGACTGGCTATTCGCCTTCTGCGGAAGGAGGAAGTGTCCAGCCAAGTACTCATCACTCTGCGGGTTCTTCTCCTGATGAAGCTTAATGTACTGAGAACTTGTGGCAGGCAGATCTCCTATGGTCTGCACGAACTGCTGCGGACAAGTGCAGCGAATATCAACACCGCCAGAGACTGGACCACAGTATTTACATTGCTAGAATGTATAGGAGCGTCAGCTTCTCTTCCTGTCCTCACACCTGCCTCCTCCCTGGCTGTGGCTTCTAAGGACGTGGATACAGACTCTGTGAGCACAGATTATGACCTTACTGAAAGTGCTCTAAGTACTGAGAGTGACACTGGTTCCTACACGAGCATCGAAACCGAGCCAGGATTTGCTGGCACTATTCCTGGAGACTCTTGGTTGTTAATCAGCAAGGAAGACACGGAAGTGGAATCTGTCAACCAGTATGACCTGACTGTAAGTGCCAAGCTCAACAAGCATGACAGCAAATGCTTTGTCAAGTCTTGTCAGAGTTTGACATTTTTGATCCGTGACGGAGCACACGTTAGCAGGGAGAACTTCCTCCAGTGTGTCCACGCTGTCAGAGTATTTGCTGAGGGGATATTAAATGGTGGGGCGGGATATCGACAGGACGGAATGCAGCACAAAGACGCCAGTAAAGAGGACTACAAGGGGAGCTGGGGCAAGTCCAGCAAGAAATCTAAAGCAAAGAAAATGAGCCCCACGGGAGTCAAGTCCAGGAAGTTTACACGCTCCACGCCGAGTAGTCCAGCCACCAGTGAAGACGAAGCTGAAATATTTGAGACAATTAACAACACGTATGACGCCATGTCGCTTCAGCTTGTTGAGCTGATGCATACTCTTCACACCAGGGCAGCCAGCTTTTTTGAGAAAGGTGTGAAAAACGTGGAAGGATCAGACAAGACCAGTGGGTCTTGTCCAGAAACAGGTGAAGTGGTAGAAACTGACGGTGAGATGAGCTTTCTGTGGACCAAGTGCTGGTGTTCACTGCTCCAAGGAATCGCACAACTCTGTTGTGATAACCGTCGGGACATCAGAATGAGTGCACTGACCTATCTGCAGCGAGCATTACTGGTGCACGACCTTCAGTCCTTGACTGCTGTTGAGTGGGAGTCTTGCTTTAACAAGGTATGGTGTAGAGTGTATACTACAGGAGAAGAGCTCCACCAGTGTGAAATGTACCCAAGGATGATTTTCGCATCTGCTTGTATTGTAAATGTTAGAGTGTTTGGGATGCTTCTGTAACGTCTTGGGAACTATCAGTTTACTACTACTCTGGGCAACGATTATTTGACATTTTTCATAAATGAAACAGATACTTTTGTTGAAGTGGGCTTCTCTGGGAATTGTTGTAGTTTATGAAGATGCCTTTTAGGTAGTTGTAGCTTGTAGAAATAATGTTGATAATGAAAAAGATTATTTCAAAATTGACGTTTGTTGTATTTTCCTCACCCTCTACCAGTTTGGGTCTATCCCCCCCCCTCTCTCTCTCTCTCTCTTTGCCATTCTCTTCCCCCGTGGAATTAATTGAGCAAATTTCTTGTAAAATTTTGTTTGATTATTCTGATACTGTCGCTGTAAGATTAATTTACTTTTATTTTTTTTATATAAAGAAAGATATACAAATACCAAACTGTGTTCAGTTGTATGTGTTAACTTAGCTTGTGTTTTGCCGATTTTATAAAACTTCAGTTGTAGAAGTTATTTTAAAAACAAATAACTTTCCTGATATTGATTTTCAAAGTCTTAGAGAAGTCTTAAATTCGCTCATCACTACGTTGTTCTTCCAGTGTTCCCCTCAAGGTTTTATGGACAGGGATAACAAATTTTGTTTTATGACAACATTTTTCAGGCAAGGGGGATTTCATTGTTTCCCATATTTCTGGTGTTTCCTGTTATCGGAATATTTTCCCAGCAACCAGACTTTCAATTTTGCCCAAATCAAGCCAGGGAGGCCGCCTGGCTTAAAGGCTCGGGGAAGAACAGTCGTTCCCTTGCCCTCACGTTTTTCTTGTGCTGATTGTATCTTACGCCATGGCCTCCAGGTGTTGTTCCCCATGCTAGCGCGACTGCTGGAGGTGAGCAGTCCATCGGATCCCATTGCACTGGAAGAGACTAGAATGAGAGCTGCCACGCTGCTTTCCAAGGTATGAAGTGTGTTTTTGAAAATATAGCTTCATTGCAGCAGGAGTCAACCAATATGAAAGTTTTTAAAATGAAAGTTCAGTGAGAAGAGTTGACTAGAAATTCGGGAAACGTTCAAAAACTGTCATCAATTCCAGTGAATATAGGCGAGAGAGATTAGAACTTGTGATAGATGATGACAGCGTAGAAGAGTCATGCCATGTGTATAAAGCTCGTTTGGACTGGGTTCTGCTTTGTAGTTTTTTTGTTTGTTTCATAACTGCTTGCTGTAATCTGGTTTACCTCGTTTAACTGCTGTCTACCTTCGTTGAGTTAAAACACACTGTTACCAACGTTCAACGTGTTCAAACTATAAAAAGCAAAGTAAAGTGTGAGCTGAATATGTATTCGTTCACGTTTTTCTCCACTTTTTAGCAGGTTAGTCTCTGAAATTTAGTATTGAAGCGAAACCAAATGAAGGATCTATTGAATGTACATGTAAACTTGGGCGTAACACAGGGCTGAAAATCATAAATTTTTGGATACTGGAAGACCGAATGTGACCACAGTCAACAAATTACCAATCGTTTTGCTTTATAAAAGATAATTTAAAAGGCTTGGAAACATTTTAGATAAGTTAACAAAATACGTCCAAAACTGAAAAGCTAAAAATAAGAAAGTATAAGGAAGAAAATAAATATCAATGTAGTAAAGGAACAGAAAAATGTGAACACAATCCATTGTTTTTGTAGGTTTTCCTTCAGCATCTCAACCCGCTGCTGTCACTGTCAACATTCACTGCCCTGTGGCTGACCATTTTGGACTTCATGGACAAGTACATGCACGCTGACAAGAGCGACCTGTTGGTACGTTGACATCTCGCCCGTCTGGGCACAGAGAATTTGATTTCAGGTTTGGATTGCAGAGTGTATATAGCACGCATTCGTTCTGTTTTTACTGCCGCGTGCGTTTTTGAAAAGAACCAGATAATTAGGCCAAAAATCTTCGTTCTTTGTTTTATACAAATTCAGTAAAATGTGGTAATGTGAACAGCAGAATAAACAGCGAGTGTAACTAAGGGCGGAAGAATGGAGCGCGTCCTCGCGAACCCTTGACGCCAGACTTTAGGACACACAGGCTCAATGGTGACAGAATTACAACATGTCTTTCCTGCACTCTGTCTTGGGAAAGATACATAACAATGAATTTTGATATTTCATCTATAGATTTTTATGGTTCTAAACTATGTGCTGATATCTCCCCAAGAGGGGATACTATCCGACTATAGGCCGATCTTTGATGACGTCACTTATGTCGGATGAAGAAGTGAATCAACAAGCAAAGAGGAGCATGTCATTAGTTTTTAGGCTAAATTTTATGATTAGATTTGACGAACGAATAAAGACGAAGCAAGGGACTTCATAGTAACTGCATTTGAAGTTTGAACTTTTTGTAAGCGCAAACTAAAGTAAGTGTATGAGATTTTGACCTGCTTGGACATCTTGCCCCCTGCGGAAAACCACGTACATTTTCTTGGTGGTGTTAAGTCTTAAAACATTAAAAATTGTGCTTTATCACGTGGTAGCTTCTGTAAATTTACATTTATGCTAGTGAGAAAACACGCAAATAAGAATGTTTTAATTGATCATCAAACTTGGCCGGTTGCTATTTCAGTACGAAGCCATTCCAGAGTCACTGAAGAACATGCTGCTGGTGATGTCCACGGCTGGAATCTTTGATGAGGGGGAGAGTGGGGCCATCCCGTCCCAGGTGGACGGACACAGACCCCATAGAATTTCACGGTCCGACTCTGATGTGCACAAGTACTCTGCACTCTGGCAAGTCACGTGGGAAAGAATTGATTGCTTCCTGCCCAATCTCAAACAAGAGTTATTCGCCTCTAGGTCCCAGTCCTCTTCAAGAGCAAGCTCACCCCCAGTACCCACACCTGATCCATTGCCTTCTCAAACACAACAGGCTGGTCCTCGGGCCGAGGAACCGAGTGCACCGGAAGGTATTCAAGATCGTACCTCACTTGCTTGAACTGTATTTCTGTAATTGTTTCTGTGTAGCAGAGGAGAGGCTGAGGGAGTGCTTTTGTTGTGAGAGTTTAAAGGTTTGTGTTACACTCACAATGACAGGTACATATAACAACTGCGCAGGCGTGAGTTAGATCAAGAGAAACGCTGACAAATTTCCAAGGTGACGCCTCGAAATCCAAATTTTAAGTCCAAAGTATGCATCTTGTAACTTTGTTTTGACGTTGTTGATTTTTCAAAGTCGTCAGAGAAAAGCAAGGTCACCAACATTTCTGTGTTGAAACAATTACTTTTGGTAAGTCTTTTTCAGGCTTGCTAGCTTAGTTACCTTTTTCCGACATATTATTTAAGGTGGCTTTGTATTTTATATCTAAAGCGAATTAGATTTCAAATTCCTCGACCAAACTAAAACCTTTGGTTGAATTTAATTCCATAACTAATGCACCCTTTGTTTGATACTGTTCATCTGGTTTCATTTCTTCAGCAGTGTCGGACAAACAGGTCAGCCGACCCAACAGTCCGCCCGTCACGGCCAGTGTCACGCCAGTTGTCACGCCTAGTGTTATGTCACCCCCCACAACCCAACAAGTTTGTGTCATGCTACAACCACCACTCCCGTCACTCAGTAATCGTAGCAACTCTCCAACACAGCTGGGTTCACTGGCGGACAATGTTCGTCCTGCGTCCGTGCCCATCATTCTGGCCCCGAGCCCTTCGTTAACGACACCTTCTAAGCTCGCATCATCGCGGGCGTCACCCCCGGGAACGCCCAGCACTCCCGTTAAAAAAGACCTCAAGACGGCCACAGAACCTGCGTCAATCAGAGAAGACTGCTCCATTGACCTTCCTTATGATGGTGAAAACGAAGAAAATGGTCAAAATGCCATGGCCTCACCCGAAAGGCCAAAAGCATCTGTGTACGATATCTAGCACTAGAAACAAAAACTGCATGTTTGCGTCACTGCATCAGAATGTAGCTATGCATTTCAGAGAAATAGTTACCAGTTTAATATCATTTTTGTTCAATCTAACAAACTGCACTCCTCCAGATTTTTATTTTTGTTTAGGGTTAATATAAAACTTCTGTCACGTTTTTATGCACGAGTCCCGACTTCAACCGAGGTCGACGTGTCACCAGTGTACAACTGCAATCTAAAGTGCTCGTTTTTTGCTCGAGATTTGACAAAGATTTTGGTTAGTGATGACTTTATTTTGACGATTTGGGCAGTTTGCATGCCCCAGATGGTGGGAAACGATGCTGTTGCACTCGCCTATTCAACAAAAATTATCTAAAAATTTTAACATTATGATATTTCATTTTACAGTACTGAAAACGTATAGTGCTCGAGTATTTGGTGTTCGGTCAGCCGAACGTTTAATCCGAAGAAAACACTGTGCAACGCGATTGTTGGGTGTTTGTAGAAAAACAGCCGTATTTTAATTTCTAACTGGTGCTTTATAAAGAATGGATGAGTTCGTGTAGGCAACAGTCGACATGGCTATGTTGTGCCTTATGAATATGAGAGACTGGCAGCTCACTGCTACAGTTCATCCGGTACTGCCACCAGGCAGGAGTGAATTTTATTGAAATTAAATAGCAGTTATCTTCTTGCAGAAGAGACTACAATTATTGTTGTTCTTATAGCGTTTTCCACAAATGTTTGCAGGGGACTGGGAAACTTTAAATATTGAAATAAAACGCTGTTTAATTGTTCGGGACTTTACATGCTTTTCCAGATCTGGGTTAGTATTTATTATATCGAATCCAAGTCGTCGTTTTGTAAGGATAATGTCATGGAAAATTTACACTTTTCAGTTTAATTTAAACAACTAATAAACAGCAAATACAATTGGTACAAGCGGTTCAGTAAATTTATTGAATACTCTGTTATGAAGCATGAACTGGGAGGTTACAAGATATATCCATTACTGTTGTTTTTTGCCGGGAGCACCACATCCTCAAGAAACGCCTTTATCTCGTGAGTATTTGTATTTAATTAATGCATTTGTAGGTTTTAACATGAATACTGTCATTGTTTCAGAAATGTTACCTGTGCAGACGTCATGTATGCGACTGCGAGTTTAATACGATCCCTTCTCGGTGGTGCCACTCAAGCACCAAGGGTGTCACTCGATGTCTTCCCAAAAACGTTTTAAACCTTGGCAAACTTTTGAAAAAGGTTGAATATTCCATTATTTAAAGACCCCTACTGAAATATACCAATAATTTTGCTTCTCCATCACCAGTTTCTCTGAAATGATTCAACTTTTTTTCTTTCAAATATTCGGATCCCAACTGTTGATCGTTTATCTGTAATTCTCTCTCAAGTCAAACTAAACTGCAAAATGAGAATACATCGCTGAAAATCAATCTTGGAAGATGAAAGAGGTGGATTGAAAAATCCTTTTCAGTCCTCAAGATTACATAAAGTACAGATTAATATTCTTCAACCCTTGTCGAGGGGTGTTGGGTTGCAATGAATTATTATCTTCTAATGGAAACCCTCAATGAATGTGCTCCCCTTACCGAGGGATGCAGAGAGAGAGGATCTGAACCCCATCACCCCATCCCACTTTTTTGCTCCTATTTTTTTTAAGATGTAAGATGCAATTGCAGACTGTGGCATTTCTCGCACAACAAGTAACTCTGATCCAACCCGAGAGTGATAGCGTTGAAAGGGTCACTTTCCACATATATACTTTTTATATTGGGTGGCACACGTCAAGAGACAATATCAAATAAAAGGCAAAATCAAACTTAACTCGGGTAAAACACTGTATTTAAAACTACACAAAGGGACCAGTCATATTTCCATTTGTGGTCGGGGTTGAAGAGAGAACATTTTACCTTCTCAAAAATCTTTGATCAACCTCGTTTTGAGGCTTTTTTTCGTAACAAACAACTTTAAAACCCCACCTACTATCTAATGTATACTTCAGCCCAGACCAAACCCTTGCCATTATTAATGATGGGTTCCCTAATATACAGGGTTCTTCCCCTACTCCCAATCTAAAATTTAACGACTATTGGAGGACTTTTCATGGTACAGTAAAGTCATTTTTGTGCCTTTTGGACCCACGGTACAGGCATGTTGCATCCAAATACAAGAAAAAAGCATGCATTAATCTAGCAAAGTAACCTCTGATTTAAGAACCGATTATGCTAAAACCAGAGTTTGGAATTCAAAACAGACCTGGTTGTTTAAAAAGTATGTAGGGTTAAAATTTTAAATCACGATTTGGTTAGCCTGTATGTATGACAGTCAAAGCCCAGGAGTTGCAAGGTTATAACACAAGCACACAGTCAATCTGATATGAAAAATGCACACGCGGAAAAGATCCCTGGGAGAAGAAATTTGACAAAGTTGGGAGATGATCGAACAGTGGACTGATGACAGACTTGCTGTTCCTGATACATTTTGCACAGGTTCAAAACAGTTTATTTGTGAACTTGAAACTGAAATTCCACCAAAAATCTTAGATGAAGAAACTTAGCTTAAAATTTCTCCCAACCCTGGGTCCTGGGCATTAAAATACAATTTTAATTTTACATGGAGAATCTTAAAAACAAGAACACACCCAAAATCAAGAGTTCAGCAAAAGGTACGTATACAGTATCTTGGGATAGGGGAAAGATGGAGTACTGATGCATGCATTCAAAGCCCACAATTCTAATACCTTGTCAATAACACCAAATTAATAGCCCCTCTTTATAATGGCAGTAAAAACACTCAGTCTTTGACATTACCAACCGGTATTTTATGGAAACTTACAATGATGCAAACAGTGTTATAAGTTTGTGGTATTCTAAAACAATTATTATTAATTGATATACCCAGTCACTAAAAGTCATACAACTACAAGAAACATCTGTTCTCATTCCACAAGATAAGGTACAAAATTTTTAAAAGCAGAAAAATTCCTAGGAAAGAAAATGATAAAATTGATATTTTTAATAGTTAAAACTGTTAGAAAAATTAATTTCCTATTGTAACTAGTGATTTTCAGTAGTCTTCAAAACAAGCCACTATGATTCCTACCAATGCACAAAAATCTGGGGCAAGAGCAAGAGTTCCATGATGACTAGTAAAATAAAGCTGTCAATCTATATTACAGATATGAATGTAATTCTTATGACTTTCAATGACTTGATTGTTATTTAACAACGGGATTCCCTTGTCAGTTAAGACTGATAGCTCTAGACTAATATCCATCTTCAAATAATTAAAATGATATATTTTTATAACTATAGTAGAAATCTCTGTTCCTGACTATAAAAATGTATATGAGATATTAGCAATATGCATCTGGTACCTTAAATATTATGATTCTAAAATAGTAGAAATCTCTGTCTCTCACTATAAAATGAAATATTAAATGTTATAATATTGAGCTTTATACAGCTGATTGACTGCAAATTGTAGAAGACCCTGCCTCTGAACAATTTGGAAGAACAACTAACAGAAAACCCTGTTCTGAATTAAATATTGTACGGTAATCAAATTTCAAATGTTAAATCTTCTAAATATACCCCACATTAAAGACTGCTAAGTAAACATTTTTCCTGAAAACAACGCAGGACACAATCGGCATGTTGACATAAAACATGTGACATAAAAGCTTGGTGCTACCCAGCTGACAAAATTGCTTTATGCATGTACCTGTGCACAAAAAGCTGATAAAAAAAACCCTTTTCCCACCATAATAACACATTGATATTAGACGGACATGTAGTGCATACACACATAAGCCACAGTTTACATACATACATATATTTCTTCTTCACCACTACATGTACACTACATTCCTAGAGATGTTTCATTTGGAAAATGCAGAACAATTTTCATTGGCATAGTGCAGTACTGTGCACAACACACATCAGATTACAGTGTGCACAGTACTGCGTACAACACGCCAGATCACAGTGCAGTACTGTGTATAACACACACCAGATCACAGTGCAGTACTGCGTACAACATGCCAGATCACAGTGCACTACTGTGTACAACATGCCAGATCACAATGCAGTACTGTGTACAAGCCAGATCACAGTGCA
Organism: Bergia sp. 'catenularis'; assembly: GCA_025434825.1. Lineage (NCBI taxonomy): Eukaryota > Metazoa > Cnidaria > Anthozoa > Zoantharia > Parazoanthidae > Bergia > Bergia sp. 'catenularis'. Next base: position 57 of record JANRMR010072760.1, on the reverse strand, counting down.
GTACTATGTACAACATGCCAGATCACAATGCAGTACTGTGTACAACATGCCAGATCA
>JANRMR010072538.1:0-13935 GCA_025434825.1 Bergia sp. 'catenularis' | reverse complement strand
GGTGGGGGTGGGGGGAGGGGGGCGCTCCAACCTTTACACGGTGTTGTTCTTGGTGTTTTTGGCAGCAGCTTATTATGTTGTACTTTTTCTCGCGATCCAGACCGTCATACATGATGTCGAACACTGAATTAGGAACTTTGAATTACTACCGTATTGACAACGATGAAGACGGACTCAGATAACAAACATATTGCTCAATTATCAACTCTTAAAATACGATGCCTCTAAAATGTTAAAAGTGAAAGTTTTAGTGTCTGAACTGGATCATCCAGGATACATCGTAATATGCAGTTTAAGCACCAGTAGTGTGTTTTTTGACTAATGAAATAAATTCATATTTAGCCGAGTATATCGGGAAACAGCCTCTCAACCAAATCCTCTCAGATCACACGAATGGCAATATAAACAATAAAATTATTCAAATTGTTTTCGGGGGAGCATGCCCCCGGATCCCCCCAAAAGTTCGCGTCTTCGGTGCTCAGAAAGTCACTATTAACGGCAAACGTCAGATTCCCGTTTACGTTTCCTTAAAATCAATAATAAGTACACGAGAATGGTGCAAAGTAATTCTCACATTTGAGGCTAACACGGAACTACTTTCTATCACTTAAAAAAAGCAAACGGTAAACGACAAATGAGGGCAAATCATGGTCACGTGATCACTTCTGCCGTTTGCCGTTTGCCGTAAACGCGATGCTTAATCTCTCTAATATCAACTTCTCTCCGTTGGGCCTGTGTAATGGCCACCTACAGGTCCAGTCTAGACCCAATGGTAACCAAAATGGTTATTAGAGGTAGCCCACTTCTACTCATTGCGTATATAATTAATCATTTAAGTTTTTGTTTTTCATTTTACTTTTGAATGGAAATAAAAAGACTCAGTTGTTGTTGTTGTTGTTGTGATAATGTAAAGGAAGGACACGACGTTAACAGCGAAAAGGAAATTATTTCATACATCTAGTGTATAAACAGGAAATAGGTCCCCTGTATTACATCAGAGATACCAAAAATTACTTTTCTGTCTAATTTCATTCAGAATTCAATCTTGCAGTTTGTGCCTTATAGCACAACTGCTTTTGACGTTAAATGTGACATTTAATTTCTAATTGCCATTAGCCTGTTCGGTGTTTTGGCCTTTCAGTTCAACATGTGTTACAAAAAGGTGATTTTGCCTCATTTTGTTTCATTTTCTGGCATCATTTTACGAAACTCTTTCACTCTAAACAAAACATTTCGCGGCATTACTAATCACCTCACACCTTGATTACGCTCTTTTCAATCGCAAATCGAATTTTCAAAATTTCTATCTTTTCAGATGTGTGATTCAGATACTCGATTAGAGTGTTTACAAGAGACATTTGTTTGGCATTAGAAACGTTTAAAATTATGAACAATATCCCAACCCTAGCCCTAGCCCTCGCACTTTGACCCTAACAAGTCAACGAGTCAAACGTTATGTTGTAAATTGTGGATCCTAAACCCACTCCCAACCCTAAAACCCTAAACTTAAAGCAAGGCTCCTCCCATGCAGTCAAATCACTGATTTTGCTCTAATTTTGCATGGCAGAATAACTTAATTGTAAAGGCTGAACTCGCAATGATAAGTTCCTTCGATCCAACGCTTTATTTGTGAGACATTACCACACTTAAAGCAGTTGAGCATTCTGGGACCGCAAGTTGATCTCTATTCTGAAACTTGTTTTTCAGTTGTAACTGAGAATAGTTCCGTTGTTCTGCAAGTCCACAGGCATCCCACGTTTGGCAAACTAACTAGGTCAGTATTGACGGCCGTGTTGTTCTGAGTGGTGTAGTCATTTAACAATCCCAGGTTTAGTAGTCTTGCCGGGTCAGTGCCGACAGTTTCATTACTCTGTGTCTTCAAGACCACAGGTATCCCACGTTTGGTAGGCTCACCGGGTCAGTATTGACAGGTCTTCAAGAACACAGGTTTCCCACGTTTGGTAGCCTTACTTAGAATCAACTGAGTCTTCAAGTTGAAGTACCGGCATCCCACGTTTGATAACTTCACCGGCTCAGACGCTTTGTATCACACAGATGTGTTGTTCTGAGTCCTCTGGGCCGCAGGCATCCCACATGTGGTAGCCTTATTCAATACCAGTGGGTGTGTTGTTCTGACTCTAGTTCAAAGGCATGCCACTTGTGGTAGCCTTCCTGCTGCATGTTGTTCTGATTTGTCTAGTTCAAAGGCATCCCACATGTGGTAGCCTTATTCAATACCGGTGGTTGTGTTGTTCTGACTCCTGTTCAAAGGCATCCCACATGTGGTAGCCTTATTCAATAGCGGTGGTTGTGTTGTCCTGACTCTAGTTCAAAGGCATCCCACATGTGGTAGCCTTATTCAATACCGGTGGTTGTGTTGTTCTGACTCTAGTTCAAAGGCATCCCACATGTGGTAGCCTTATTCAATACCGGTGGTTGTGTTGTTCTGACTCTAGTTCAAAGGCATCCCACTTGTGGTAGCCTTCCTGCTGTGTTGTTCAGAGACGTTATCCCGTCGTCACAGGCAGCCCACGCGTGGCAGCCATATTCAGTACCGATGGTTGCGTTGTTCTGAATAGTCACTGGAGCAGTTTAGTCCAGAGGCATCAAAAGTGCGATAGCCTCCCAACCTACTGCGGGTGGCAGATGGGCCAGTAGCTGTTAACATTTCCTCCTCGACATTTTCGCAAACCTAACCGCAGAGAAAGACGTATTTTAAAAAGTATGTCTGATCGCAAAAAGGGTTTGCCTAGGGGACACTTGAGAATCCTTATACACTTCCTAATCATGTGCAGTGCTCGCTCTGCATTCGCAGACAAAGACAACAGTGACCATTTGAGAGTTACGCCAAATAAAAAAACGCCCAGTTTCTAATCAGCACCACTGCTGTATTTACTATTTCATTAATTTTTAGGATATAAAAAGTTTATTTTCCTACTCTTTTTGATGGGAGCCCAGACAAATGAATTGGATGTTAGCTGTTGTTTTCTGAAATATATTTATAAAGGCAGTACCTTTTGAATAACAATCGGGCAAATGTTAATTTTTGAACAGTTGTGAAGATTTTATTTTTGTCAACGGCTGCTTTGAGTGCCTTAACTAAAACAGATATACCCACCGCATTTTCTTTTCGAAAATGCCTGTGAGAATTCGGGAATTTTTTAATTTGGCCTTAGAAGCATTTTTAGTTTTGAACTTCTACATTCATGCTGTGGTTCAAGTCGGGTAATATTTGAAACCTGCCAGCCTGAAAATTAGCTAGTTCGAGTCCTTTATCACTTTAGTTTATTTTTATACAACTCTAGCGTAGGTTTCGCGATCTGCGATCAAAACACTCGTCCATCGGTGCCTTTGGCAGTTGCAAAAAGATACATGAGAAAGTTCGTCGATTTCGGGAAAAAGACAAAAAAACTCCTAAACGTTAAATGTATTTTCATTTTTCTCGAAACTGAAAAAGGTTTTACTTCTGTCACAGGTCATATAGCAGACTGAATTAAAAATTACAAGATACAAGAAAAACATGCTATAAAGTCGGAAATACGATCGTATGAGCGTTGACATAAAAAGTTCATATATCATGATTAGTTGCAGTGGTATTAAACCTAAAACAAATAGTTTGCTTACCGTAGGAAGTTGTTGTCCTTGAAAAAGTTTTGCAAAGTAAAACTTGACAAAACTTCCTCGAAAAGCACACATTAATACCAGAATCACGCTGTCCCAGTCTTTTGTTTTTCCTCGTGGTGCGTCTCCCTTTATCAGTGATATACTCATTGCGACAAGCGCCGTGTCGTAGAGGAATAATCCAATATTCCTAGCAAAATACGCTGCTAACACGGCAATGTAGAGATGTGAAAAGTTCCTTTGTATCACGAGATTTCCGCGATAGCGTTCTTCCACCCACGCTTCGTAGGTTTCTTTCGAAATGAAGTTGATTGCACAGGAAAGAAATGTCAGTAAGATAAGTTCTAACACAGTTCCCATTCCACTGATATTAATGGTTCCTTCATGATTCTTTCCATGAACCATGTTAACCATTAACTGGGCCAAGATGTTTGTAACACAAAGTAGAAACCATACCCAGAAATGACCAACTCGAAGTATTGCAAGAAAATAGTTCTTGGTGTGAAACCTGCGCCACTTGAATATCATAACAAGCAGAGTAAAAGAGTTCACACTTTCTACCAGTGATCCAATGGTATTCAATCGGTCACTCCATTCCTGTGTTAACATGTTACGAGTACCACATTTTTCAACAGTACGCGAGTAGTAAATGCATTTTCCGGATGGTACAAAGTCCAGTATATCAAAAGCAAACCTTACAACAACAAACACTGCTTGTAGGACAGCAATATGTGATATCATGTTCACAGTTCTCGTGGTCTACTTCAGACTTGTTTCAGTATTGCTCAGATTGGCGACCGAAATCAAATGTATACAAGCTATTTGGAGATAAAGAATTTAAAGTTACGAACATCCCTGGCACGTCGTCATATTTCTTTTTAAATTTGAAAAGGCACAGTTTCGGTCGTTTGAAAACTTTGAAAACCGTTTTCGTTTTGCAACTTGATGTACCGACCGTGTCAATATATTTTAACCCCGAAACTGAAAGCATACATGCATGACCCTGTCAGTTTAGCCCCTGAAGTGCTATTAATTATGCTGTTTAATTTCAGCCTCCAAGAAACGATTATAGTTTCCAGGAACTACTTTGTGCTGAATTCGATATTTTAATTGGGAATTCTCAAACTCAGTTAGTACTAGGTTCAAATATGAACTAAAGGACACGCGACTGAAGAGAGACCCTTTCAAAAAAGCCTACAGAGTGCAAATTTACCTTCGTTCAAGTTCACTGAAAGTTTTAATGAATTAATGAGACAGACTCAGAGAACTGGAACAAGTACAGACATTCCACAACAAGAAACATGGCAGTCACGCTGCAGATATTTGGCTGTTGTGGGTTGATTTTAATTTTATTGAGGTTAAACTTCACATTTCTGTTTTTCATCCCGGGCCTGCTCTGTTTAAACCACCAAGTGACGATTGAAAAATGTGGGAACATAACATTCTCTCAAGAACTAAAGAATACTCTCGATATGTCAGGAACCTTCATTGAGGCTGGCAATTCAATACTGCTGACATTACTGATATTCTCGTGGGGAAAGTTTTCACCGAGGAACTTTTTACATGCAGTACGTTATTTGCCGCATTTTTGGTTCTGGTTGGCTCTATTCATTGTCGCTATTATTTCGGTGGTTACAGTGGATTATATGAAAGATATGGTGGCTCTTGGCTCAAGCATTATTCTGGAAATTGGTTCTTTAGTGGTGCTGTGTTGTGCATTAAAGTTTATCAAGAAAGTAACTGTCAAAAGGTGGTTGGAACAAACACTCATGCACAAACAACTCACGGCAAGACTTATGTATTATTTGTTTATAGCAACGTTGTGGAGTTATCTGATTCGAAATTTGGCTTTATTTTTATATGACACGAGTATAGCTGCTAAGAAAATAACTCGACAGAGTCGTTTTCGTACATTGGATGGGTTTCTCCTGTTAGTGAATTGTGCAACACGAGGTAGTTTCACTCAATTTTTTTATGCTAAGATTTTCAGAAAACCGCGTATTCCAGTTGTTTGTGAAAATGTTGAACACACAAGGACATGTGACCATTTTGGGTCAGTGGGAGTATGGGACAGAACTGGTGGATTTCAACCAATCCAGAAGTGGGAAACAGAAATCGAAGAAGCTTGCAGGAAAGTTCTTGTTTTGTAGCAATAAAATATAGATACATTTTTAAACAATGAATAAAGGTAGAATAATTCTGGAGCTGCACTGGTTATCCTGATCCCGGGATCCTGATACACATAACGACGTCCATAACACAGATTCTTCCATATATAGGCAACTCTAGTATAGCAATTTTGAGCAACAAAAAAACTGATATCGGAAATCGATTAAAAACACAAGCGCGATTGAAGGCGAAGGAGCAGAAATAAGAGGTCTGTAGAAAGTTTCCTGGAGGCGAAATTGAGGAAGGATGGCGAACTGAAGGGAGAAGGCCTTTGCACCTCCCTGGGGACTGGGGACGCTCCAACTAATGGCTAATGCGGATGTCTATACCTCTTACAGACACTCCAAGTTACGCGAATCCCGCGTGAGACACGCGCATTCAGGGTTCTTTTCACTCTCTCACGTGTGTACATGAAAATCGCACGCATTTCAGTGTTGGATGCAACAGTGCGTATTTCGTTTGAGTGTCAAAATAAGTTATTTGAGCGTTGATATTCTCAGACCCTCCCCCCCTTCCTCCCACCCCCGCCTCTGTCAGTACTCTGTTTTACGGCCGGGTATTTAAAGCTAAAGCTACACGGATCAGAGGAAAGTCGAAGCAGACATTGAAGTCACCGAGAATCGAACTGGGGACTTCTACCTCCGAAGGCCACGCACTAACCAACTGAGCTACGCCTGCTTCTCGTTAACTACTTATATATTAACTACATATTGTCATATAGTCCGGCTTTAAGACCGTAAGGACTTTGCTCCTACCAGTCGCTAAAGAACAAACGAAAACCTAACAGAAACATGCGGACAAAACTTAAAGTCATAAAGAAACGGGAAACATTTCAGCAGGTGTCCTTGTAACCGCCACGTCCTGGAGTCTTAAAACTTAGGCTGACCCCAACTCCTCACGGCCCACCAAAAAAAAACAAAAAAAAAATCTTGGGCTGACCCCAACCCTTCACGGCCCACCCACCTCCCACCAGCTACGGTGACACGTGTCGAAGGCTTGGTCTTGGAACATGGTCTCCGATAACAGACCTGAAGTTTGCTAATTTGTTTCCACCGATGTTTGTCCTTAATGAATTGGCTTTTAAGGGATTCAGTTTATGGAATTTACGAAAAGGACTGTCCTCGATGGAGACAAGAACATGAAAATTGTTAGTATACATTGTCCTGGCCACCTTGGGCTTGGCAGCGCAGATTATGGACGTTTCGCTGGATTTCTGGAATAAACAAGAGGCTACTGGAGTAGCCTATACTCGGACCGAGGAGAATTTCTTTGAAGCCAAGCAAGCTTAGCGGTCAGAATCTAACAAATTTAATGCCCGTCATGCTCTAAACAATTATTTCACACTGTTAATCAAATAATCCAAGGGCAACAGTATACTGGGCCCACAGTATTCAACAGGGAACTTGGAAAACTTCAATTCATGTAGTTTTATTTTTGTGCTATACTTCATGGCTGACCATACATGATTTCAAATTACAATGGGCTTTTTGGTACTCACATCTGAGCACCCTTTTCACACAAATCAAAAACCCCAATAGGAAAACAAACTTGATTAAGTTTTACTCAAAGTGTACAAACAGTAAATGGCCATACATAAGAACCAACAGTACAGTATCTAAAAACAATTTTGAGATAAAAAAAGCTATTATTTTGCAGTTTTTGGAGGAACAAAAAAGAAATGACTTTACAGCCCCAAACACAACATTTGATGTGTCATTAAATTCTCCCAAACTGTGTCCATATGTTCCTTTTAAACAGTTTTGGGAGAATTTCACTTTTCATACTTTTCATACTTTTCATACTTGATCAATTCCTTTATTCTCACCACCAAACAAATTGTTTTGTATTGATATTGTAAGGAGAAAATAGATGTTGTTAAACTGGCTGGGGCTGAAAGGGTTAATTAAACACTTACAGATTTTGTGTCTTGGGATGGCAATTAGGACGTAATAAGGGAATTAAAACTAGATTGGTAATTTTATTGCTGTACTGTGTCAGATATGTGAGCTCCCCCATTAACATTCTTATTATTTAACTCCACCATTTATTGAGTAATATTTTTCCATTGGTGAAATTTGGTCAATAATTATTACTGATCACTGGCTGTTACAGGTCCCCATCAGTGGTGCCATGTCTGCTTTGAATGAAGACATGGGAAATAAAATGTGGTATTTGAACATACAACAACAACAACAAATGTTTAAAAAGTTTTATTGACATGACATAAATTTACAAGTATTACGATAGCATAACTTATGATAAATGTAAATTATTTCATAAATGGAATAAGCAGAAAGCTACAAATAGGTTCTTAAATATGGTACAAAAATAAGTTTATAACATTAAAGATCAATAGAGTATTAGCAATTTTCTAAATTATGGATTATCTTGATTTTCTGCAACTCATGGCATTCCAAAATACAATTAGCTGGACAGTATTTTTAGGATTGAGCAACCCTGACTGAATAAAGTGAATACATCATTATTTGAATGTGGTAACAGAAGTTCTGTTCTCTTAAACAATACATTAATTATTAAGTAAAACCAGTAAAGGCAATTTCCCAGTTGATCATGTATGTATTGTTCATCTTTAGTTTTTTGAAACTGACAAAGTGAGGAAACTCTATTGATATTGTACATTTGTGTATCTCCCAGTTTCAACAAATAATTTGTCATTCACTTATTTAAATGTTTTCCATGAGAAACATTTGAGCAAATGTTCATATTCACTAGCATATAAATCATAGTATTTCAATTAAGTGTTCACAAATCCCCTTCAAATAAGTGTCCTTTGTCAAGTATGACAGTTAAAAGAAATATCAATATGGACACCCACCATTCATTTTGCCTCAACAAATCTTAGGTGGCACTCAAGACATTTGGAAATCTTGGGGTTTATGTTGATTTTATTTTCAGGTTTTGCAATTTTCAAGTCTTATGCCAACAGTGATAACTCTAGAAATTGAAAAGAGGGGGTTCACTGGACCCCCTCTTGCTGAAGTGGGGGATCTATTTACTGAAACTCAGGGTCCTCATTAATATTCATGAATTTTCTTTTGTTTCATTTTTGTACAAAACACATTTCTTTTTTGTTTGTTTTCATTTCCAAGTATGGATTGAGACTGAATCAAACTTAAAATCCCATTCTGTAAGGTAACATCAGAGAATGGAGTCTGAGCACATAAAATGGTCTAAAATTGATAAACTGTTTCAGTTTAAACTTGATTTATTGATGAAAATTTCAACTAAATTTAGTAAATTTTTACAATCTTGATTTAAAAAGAAAGATTTATTTTAAAAACTATCATTATCAATCTTGCTATTTAAACTAAACCAAAGGCATTCAAAGTTAATATCACTGGCTATAAATAACATTCACAGTACTTTTAAATGTTTTAGCTTATTTCGGCTCTATGACTATGATATACATGGTATACTGAGCAAGAAAAAATAATTTGACACCTAGTGAGCTGTTTCAAGCACTATTAATAACTTCATGAATACAGAAAAGACAAATGGATATAAACCAAATGAAAATGTTCAAGACTTACTGAATAATCATGAGTTCCACTTCTAGATTCAAGTCCTCAGGCTCAGATCACAGGCAGCCCAAGCTTTGATTTTATCATACAGTGAACAGATTTAATATAAGACTTTGTATGGAAGGTACAGAATTATAAGACTTTGTATGAGAGAACAGTGACCATCATGTAACAGCAAAATATATAGGTTGAAACAACACAAATAAAGATCACTTAAGAGCCCTTCGAAACCCAAAATTTCCCCAAATGCCCTCCAACGGCTCACAAACTATGTACAGACACACTGAAACAACAACTGCAGTAAGTGATCTTTATTTGTACCATTTCAACCTATATATTTTGCTGTTACACAGTCATTGTTCCCCCATACAAAGTCTTATAATTCTGTACCTAATAATAAGTTCCTGGTGCATGGAGGTTGCCTTCCAGAGCTCATGACTATAACTATAGTTGCTGTCAGTTGTTCCCTCACACACGGAGGTCAAAACTAGAGATGCGTGCAGCCACAGAACCTTTTAAATTCTTAGCCATTCTTGATCGTGATTGACCATATTCTGGCGATCACTGCTTCGGTGCTCAAGGTTCGAGGGGGATTTTGACAAATATTGAAACTCCACTGGGGTACCCCAGGGGAAAACGTGGGGCTATTGACACAGTCACGGTGTCATGTTACGGACAAGCGAAGAAGTTGCTTTGTGGTCAGTGGTGTCTGAAGAACGAAGGTAAGAGAATCTGATATAATTACACTTTAGAACTGGCCATCTTTCAAGATTTTTTTTGTTTTATTTAACAAAGAATTAAGTTGTAGAAAAACATGTTTGTGATATTTCGATGTTTTGTTTTGCTAGGAACGAGAATGGCATTGTATTCATACTATGTTATGTTTGAGTATGCATTTTATTAAATCAGTAAACCTTGCAAATGGACCACTAAACATTCAATAAAGGCCGAAGTATTTTTCATCCGAGGATCCTTTTTCCCCTATAATCTACATAGTGTATGTAGTTCACTTGGCTTTCCTGTTCACTGTTCGATAATAAAACTTGTTAATTTAAAAACATGGGCATATTAAATTGATCTTGTTTTCCTCTTGAAGCAAAGAACTTGGACCTAAAGTTGAATAACACACTGCACAAAACATTTGTTCGAAAAATTAGTTCTGAATTTCCTGACCTCATTTTTCCATGAGCTGTTTTATAAAGGTTTTGCTTTCCTTCCATTTTGAGCCTCATGACTCTTATAAACCGGATTCTTATTAAAAAAATATTCAGTGTATTACTTTGCCTTCGCTGACAGCGATTGATAGTCAAACGCATGCGCTGCAAGTAGGCTTGGTAGCCGAGCCCAAGAAAGATCGTGACACGATATAAAAAATAAAAAGATAAAATAAATGGAAAACAGAACCCAGTTTTTGACTCGGTTGCCAATCATTGTCGCGTTTTGAACTTTTAATTTCATTTTTTCCATTTTTCTTATAAATTTCCACATAATTTAACTGGAATGTTGACAATTGCTGAGTGTAGAATTGCACGCAAAGATTTTTAAATCCCAAGCACCTTTGCACGCAGCATTCATTTGCAGGATTAAAATGGCTTTCCACAAACTGTGCAAATCCAATGTATTTTCGCCTGTGCGAAGGATCAGCTTTGCTCGTTCGACAGTAGCAACAACATGTTCCAGAACAACACCGATTTGGAGTTCAAAAACTTATGGGTTTGCAGGTTTTTCCGCAAGAAACAGCAAGATTTTCTTCCATTACAGTCACAGTGCAAGGTTTCCCATTCGAATGCAGGCGAGTCTTGTGTTGACATCAGATTACGTTACACGGAAAACCATTTTTAACATTGTTCAAAAACATTGAATGAATATATTTTTGCTTATTTGACACTTCTTAGTAGTTTAATGCACCTACGCCAGCATCTGGGTAGGGATTTTGACAAGTTGTGCTTAATCTGTGGCAAAACTTAAACCCACTCAGAACGAAGTGATATATCCTACAAAGGGGGAAATGACACTTCCATATCTGAAAAGGTCAAATTCCCCAGGGGTTTTACTCCCCCCCCCCCAAAGCATATAATTTATAGGTGCATAAGTACATGTACTTAGGCCAAACAATATTATATCTGTGGTTCTGGTCACCCAACTGACTCTAACTTAATAATAGGCCAAACAATATTATGTCTGTGGTTCTGGTCACCCAACCGACTCTAACTTAATGATAGGCCAAACAATATTATATCTGTGGTTCCGGTCACCCGACCGACTCTAACTTAATGATAGGCCAAACAATATTATATCTGTGGTTCTGGTCACCCAACTGACTCTAACTTAATGATAGGCCAAACAATATTATATCTGTTGTTCTGGTCACCCAACCGACTCTAACTTAATGATAGGCCAAACAATATTATATCTGTGGTTCTGGTCACCTAACTGTCTCTAACTTAATGATAGGCCAAACAATATTATATCTGTGGTTCTGGTCACCAAACTGACTCTAACTTAATGATAGGCCAAACAATATTATATCTGTGGTTCTGGTCACCCGACCGACTCTAACTTAATGATAGGCCAAACAATATTATATCTGTGGTTCCCAGTCATCCAACTGACTCTAACTTAATGATAGGCCAAACAATATTATATCTGTGGTTCCGGTCACCCGACCGACTCTAACTTTTTATCGCCAAATTGTCGATCCTAAAACTTTTTATTGACATTTTGTCTTACTTTTTCTTTCTTTGAGTCAAAATTTTTTCAAAAACTCGACACCAGACAGGTTTCAACAGTTATTCATTTGTATTTTTTGTTGAACGAATGAGTATACTCTACTGGCAGATCAGATTACTACTTCTTGCCTTCAAGGCTGTGGTATAAAAATTAAATGTTGTTGCTTTTTTATTAATTTGGTCACGATAAAATATTAACAAAAAATAAATAATAATACCGACTGACCAACCTTAATTTTTCAAGGATATGTGACTGGAACCACAGATATAATTTTATTTGGCCTTATACTTTTGCTTTGAAAAAGTGTTTTCATTTTAATGCATTTTTAATATGTAATGTATGTTTAACTGTTGGAAAGATAGCTATTAGGGTGCTGTCCATTTGACTGGTCTTGCCAGTCAAACCAGTTGGTTCTCAAATGGAACATACAAATAACTAGAACTGGTCCTGACCAGACTGGCCCTCAGCTCATGAATCAGAGCCGCTCAGTTCTCCTGCTTTGGTCGGCCCAAGCGCAAGAAATAGATGAGTTGTGGTGGGAAAAAATATGTGGGCAAGCCTTCTTCAGCTCACCTGTTTTTGCTAGTAGATATGGGATGAGATTGGAATTTTCTGGTAATTGCTGAAGTTCTTCCAGTCAGTAATGTGGGCCTTGACCAAGGTCTCCATTTACAACCATTTCTTACAATTTGGCTGGCCAGACTGAATAACTGGAAAGCAACCAAGTGTCTCAGCTTTGGAAATTTATTAAATTATTGCAAAGAAGGAGGGGTTGTCAATTGACAGGTCCTTTTCACAAAGTTAACATAATTGTCTGAGTTCTAAAATGTTCAGAGGCAATTTTTATGAAATCTTTTAGTTTTACTATCAAGCAGGTGTCCAGGCTATCAACTTGCAAGTCACTTGGCAGAGAGGCTGGTGGCGACTTGCCACATTTCAAGGAAAGACCAGCACAAGCTCTGGATGATCAAAGTGGTGAAGAAAAGAAAAGTTATGTTCTTCCACATCCCATCTGGTAGGCAAACTTCAGTCTTGATCTCTCTTATTTCAACAGCCAGTACTTAACATCCTGGGCCCAGTTGTTTGAAAGGTGGTTAACTTTAACCCTGGGTTAGGCCAAATTTCAAAGAGTATTTTCTTCACCAAGGAATATGTTTTGAGTCCTTATAAAATACTGTTCTGACTTTCCTTAGAAACCCAATTGCCAAGCCTAAAATGGCTACTCAAATCAGTCTGTAAGGTAGTAAACACAAACAAGGGTTAAATATTTAACCCTGGGTTAGCGCTAATTGGTTTTTGAAAAACTGGGCCCTGGAGCTTTAATACTATTTAGCAGATCATTCAGTGTAATTTGTGAACAGAAAAAAGAATCAGCTTAGAAAGCTTGTAACAATCTGCAGTACTGCCCACATGTAATTTAACGTCGACCCGTGTCACATTTCTTACGGGATTTATCCTGTGGGATACCGTATTTATTCGAATAAGCGCCTGGGGCACTTATTTAATTTTTGGACTTTTAGGGGGGGGCGCTTATTCAAGTGAGGCACTTATTAGAGGGAGGGCGCTTATTAAATTTTCACCATTTTAGCCGCAAAGACATTCGAATCTTAAGCAAATTTATTACCTTCAAATACAAAACAAACGTGCAACATGATGATACAGTCTAATGACAAAACATTTCTAAGCAAGTTCTAAGAAAAGTATTGAACAACAGTCTTGATTCTAGAATTCACGCAACTCCCTTAATCGGTAAAATCAATTTCATTGACATGATGATACAGCCTAACAAAACATTTCTAAACAAATTCTAAGGCAAATATTAAGCAACAGTCTTGTTCTAACAGTGATTTCACGGGGGTGGGGGGGGGGGGCG
>JANRMR010072427.1:0-13936 GCA_025434825.1 Bergia sp. 'catenularis' | reverse complement strand
GTCAGCCTCTTCGAACGGCAGGAATGCCAATGCCTCCCCCAACTGATCTAGTAGTTGTGACAAAGATGCGACGAGATATACAGCCGTTGGTGGGGAAAAACGACAGGGACGGCTGGGAAATGTGTACTTTCATTGCAATATTGTCTGTATTCGCTGCAAACAACCCCACTCTATACCACCGCTCCTATCTGCTTCACCTCACGTGCGTCAGCTGCTCACACCTCTGCACAAAGAGCACTTGCTGAACTCGTTGCAAATTTTCTGCGTAGCACTGTAGCAAAACGGATTTCCTGTTCTTGTGTCTATAAGAATGCATAATTTTAGGAGTCCCCCCTCTCGGCATCCCTTATCAGGAACATGCACATTAATTTGCACGCCCGTCGATATGATAACTAGCAGCTTTTAAGGTAGAGCGTTTGATTTCGCTGGGGGGGGATGGAGCCGAGAGGGGAGAGCTGGAGGGAGAGGGGGGAGAGACTGGAGGGAGTCATGGAAGAAATTGTACAAAAAAGTTGCACCATCGACCAAGATAAGAAGCACTGCAGGGGTCAAACTACATCGGAAACCTGTTTTATAAATACCGTGCATGTCACGTCTAAGACTGTCTGTCGCTACTAGTAATATAGTTTCTTGAAAATTTCTTTTGTTTTTAAAAAGCCCGATTTTTGAATAATAGTTTTAAGACTATGAGAGTCTAATATAATCAATCGTGAACATTAATAGTGTGTACTTTGGTTGAAGGTAAATGCATGTAGCTTGTACCTGCATCGTTGACAATTTACGACGGAGAATTCTTGCGGTCTTGCCCTTCGATACGCACTATCAGACTAAACTATGACAACTTGAAAATTGAGGACACCCATGTTATCATGAGATCCAGAAATGTTTTTTTTTGCTAGCGTTCTAACGTTGCAGTTGTAATTGGGTACAAGTACTCTTTCAGTAGAAATTACTAACCAAAAAATATATATACCAGCCGAAACTTATTATTTTTAAACTGAAATTAAATCGATCTGCTTTGAAGATTGGAGCTTCTGTTTCTATTGCTTTGGGTTTCTTTTTTTCATGTTTTCCGTACAATATAAATTTAGACATTCCGAAATTGGCAGTCCATCGTCCAAAGTCCATAGTCCAGCTTGTAGTACATGCTTTGATTACAGAGTGGTTTTATTAGAGGGGGCGTTTATTTGAGAGACGTTTTTATTAGTATGGGCGTTTATTTGAGAGAAGTTATTATTATTATTATGGGCGTTTATTAGAGAGGGCGTCTACATATTATTATTATTATATTTAGACGGGCTTTTAATTACAAGGGGCGTTTATTAGAATGGGCGAATATTACAGGAGGCGTTTATTACAAGGTTGTTTATTAAATGGGGGTTATTAGATGGTGGCGTTTATTAGATGTGTCCTTAAGGGGTGTTAATTAGAGGGAGGCGTTTATTTGAGAGAAGTTTTTATTAGTATGGGCGTTTATTAGAGTGAAGTTTTTACTAGTATGGGCGTTTATTAAAGAGGACGTTCACATATCAAATTATTATTTTTTTAGAGGGGGGCGTTTATTAGAGGGGCCCTTATTTGAGAGGGCGTTATTTGGAGGCGTTTATTAGAGAGAGCGTTTCTCAAATTTAGATAGTCCGAATTTTGCCGTCCATCGTCCATCGTCCACCGTCCATCGTCCATTGTCCATCGTCCAGGTTTTAGTACATGCCGTACTAAGCCCTAAGCCTGGTTAGTTGTACTCAGAGACCATTGATTGGATAACCAATATACATTCTGGGGTTGAATATGCTACCCTTAGCAGCCCAGACCTCTGGCTATATATAGCTATGATTTTGTGCATAGGATTTGGTTGACTTTTAACTTTATTTTCGTCTAAACTGCATTAACAATATTGTTGAACATAATAATTTCAAATGCAGTTTAATTATGCTCCTATCAATGTTAGGCTTGAAGGAGGAGGGGGCAGATGTAACGATTTGAACAAATTGGTTTTTCTGAGGATGGGGAATTTGACGGAAAAAAGTTCTCTCCAGGGTTGGGTCATTTTAATGCACTAATTAGAAGACTGGGACCAAGTTAGTTTGTATCACAAGGCAAATTTAATCCACAATGTGTTTTCATTGAGAAGAATTATATATGCAGGGTTCACACATTCCTTGAAAATCAAGTCCTTGAAAACCCTTGAAAATGAAAAGTCCCCAAAATCTTGTGTGAACCCAGTATAAATTTATATATCCTTGTTTTATAAAACTTCAATAGACCTTTTGTGAGCATTGCTATTCTATTTGTTTGGTCTTTAATAAGTATTTGGCTGTGTTTGGCCTTAATTTTTATCAAATAAGAATTGGAAATCCTGTATTATGTAAGGAATGTGCACATATTGTCCACAAATAACCAAATTTTTTTTAAAAAACAACAATTGAGTTGGATTTTTGAGTGGGCATTTTTCATTCAGTTTGACCAAAATTCTCATTCCCAGAGTAGAGAATTTGAAAAAAAAATACTACAAAATGTCAAATACCTTAAAACCTTCCCCTGCCCCTAGGGCTCAGCATTGATAAGTGCATTATGTGATTCATGAAATCTTATCCCCAGCAAGTAGAAGACTATGGAGGGCCACGCAAGGAGTTTTTCAAGCTGCTAATGCACGAGATTAAAGCAAAGTACTTTGATCATGGTCTATGGTGGCCGATCGCTATCATACAAGTTTTTCTATTATATTTAAAATAACATTTAAAATATAACAAATTTTCAAAACACATTCAAATAGAAAAATTATTAAAAAGAATATAAAATTGAAAACGAAAATAAAAACGAAAATCAAATACTTTTCAAATCAAAACGAAAATGAAACTATTTTCAAACTAAAATGAAAATTTAAAAGAAAATCAAATACTTTTCAAATCAAAAACAAAATTAAAACTGAACTAAAATTTTATCGGCCTAGCGCTATCAAAACTCATTTAACAAATGAAAGTAAAATGAAAAAAAAACACTGATGTTCAAAATAAAATGCCTTTTCATTTTCAAAATGAGACTAAAAGTGAAATTTTTTCGGCCTCGCGCTATCACAGTATCCCATATTGCATTGCGCACCCGTTTAATCATTTCCAGCTTCTGCGCGCACATGTCACAGTGTGTTGCCAAGTTCACATGTGTTCCGCGAAGGATCCAACATGGGGGATCGAGCAGCGTGGAAAAATTTTAAAAACCAAATGGCGGCGAAGCGAGGAAACAAGAAGAATGCGTCTGGACATAAAATTTTAGAACAAGAATCAATGGCGGTTCAGCGATTAAGTGCAGACGTTACTGGGAAAGCGCAAAAGTATACAAGAGTTGGCGCAAGGGACTTCGTTCCGTTTGAGCATGAAGAACTGACTGTTGACAATAGCAAACGAGCATGTTTGAGCCATTTCGACGTTTCCAAAGGTGCAGTTTGTGATGTTCTTGCTGGTGAGCAGGGGCCATCTTGTTCATCCATCAAATACCGAATTTGAATGTTATACATGTGCGCTTCATCGAAAGCAAAGAGGTGATCAATAAGGCAGTGGGAGGTAACCCGACGAAGAGGTGATCAATAAGGCGGTGGGAGGCAACCTGACGAAGAGGTGATCAATAAGGCGGTGGGAGGTAACCTGACGAAGAGTTGATCAATAAGGCGGTGGGAGGTAATCCGACGAAGAGGTGATCAATAAGGCGGTGGGAGGAAACTTGACGAAGAGGTGGTCAATAAGGCGGTGGGAGGTAACCCGACGAAGAGGTGATCAATAAGGCGGTGGGAGGTAACCCGACAAAGAAGAGAAAGGTGGTTAAATTATTACCATCATCATCACCAAATATATCAACACAACCTACTGTAACGACCACAACAAGCAGGTTTATACTGAGAAGCATGTCTGCGGTGGAAATGTTGAGGCTTGGTAGGGAAATAAAGTCAACGCCAAAAACTGAGGTAGAAATTTACAAATTCGATCTTGACATCCTCACGTGGGCAACAACACCTATTAAAGCCAACTTTGTCATAAAAAAGAGCCGATTGGCACCGGTGGATTTCGCCAAGCATTTGAAGCGATAAGCCAAACGAAGGGATTCAACACCAAGAAATGGGTCATAAAGAAATATCTGACCAAGACAGTAGAAGACATACGGTTCTTGAATCAAACAGTCGAATCACATACAAAAAAGATTGTTCAGATACACAACCTCGCGAGGAATTTCGCCGCAAGATTACAGCAGGAAGTCGCAGAGGCGGGTAACAGTGATAAATTCGGCACACTATTGAATTACAACAAGGTATTCTTTGGTAAATGTGGGGATGAAATAGTTATGGTGAAAGAGTTTATCGGTGGAAAATTCGACAAACACATCAACAACACGGGAAATATTTGCGGTGATACTGAAAGCGATGTATGCCAGAAGGCAGAATGGCTCGTCCATTACACGTTTGAAAAGTCTGACAAACAACTTATGTTGTTAGACATTCAAGGGTGTAATTACACGCTATTCGACCCAGAAGTTGCAACCACAGAGTCTGTTTCAGACGGTGAATATTTATTCTGCACTGGAAATTTATCAAGCGCTGCGATCGAGACATTCATTAATTCTCATATCTGCAATGAATTTTGAAACTATTGGGACTACCAAATCTGAGTCAATGAAGTTAAACTCTGTACTTCTGTATAACATTTATGACCACTTCTTGACATGGACACTTTTCCCACCATTTACACTGTTTAAAAGTTGTATATAGTTCTGTTGCGTAGCATTATTACTTAATGTAGACATTTATTAGCCTCGCCCCCAGTCTAACGCTTCGGCTCGATCTATGCGGCGCGGCGGTCTGGGCGCTACTTTTTGTTCTTTGGACGCCTGTCGCGTTAGCCTGGCAGAAACCTGCATGGTCTGTCGAGTTGCTTCCACCTGGTGTAAAGTTATTTCCACTTGTTGTCGAGGTAAGTTTCCCCATTTATTCTTACTGAATCGAGACCAAAATTCAGAATGTGAGAAGGTATATCATATTCTAGCATTAAGAGTCATTTTTGTACGGTTTTGAGAAATCGAAATCGAGTTTTGCTTAGTGTTTTGCACTGAATTTTACACATCTTGTTTGAGTCGTGAAACTTGGGTTTCGTTTCTTAATTCTCGAAATCTCTTCGGTCTTCTTTCCAGATGCGCGGATAGTATAGTTTACTGGTCAATTTGAAGCTTGTTCATGTTGTGAAAGGTAAGTTTGAACTGTGGAAGATGTTAAGTTGCGGTTTCAGCCTTCGTTTTCCATGCATAAATTTGACGCCATTTTGCTTTGTTCTCGCCTTTGCGAAACTTTGGCTTCGTTTGTTAATTCTCGATATTTCTTCAGTCTCACCTCCAGATACGCAGATAATGTAGTTCATCGTTCAATTAAAAGCAAATGGATGTGGTGAAAGGTAAGCTGTACTGTGTATTATGTTTACTTGCGTATTTTTAGCCTTCGATTACCACGCATATAAATGAACGCCATTTTGTTTTTTTGCTGGCCTTTGTGTTTCCTCTTTGACTTTGTTCTTTGTGTTTTGTGCTGTATTCAGTTTCTGATTATTTTTTATCAGCACTCTGTTTCTTTTGAGAATGGAGTAGTTTCAAACACGTCAGATGTTGAAACATTGTATTTATTTGTATTTCAGAGTTTGATGATTCTCAGCTTCCCTGTCCTCACCAAGACTGTTCAGAAAGTTCGAGTTTGTTTAAAGACCTACAGCAGCATTTTGTCAGGGCTCACAACAGTACCTGGAGCAATGCAATAAAAGCACAGTTTTAGAAGTTCTTACTGTAATCAAATATAGTTATCAGATTAATTTAAATTCTTTGTAAGTCACTATGAATTCAGTGACAAAAATATAAGACAAAAGATAAGACATAAGACCCACCTTTTCGTTTTGTACCGCAAGGAGTATAAATGGAACTTGTGGAAGATGGACGGTTTATTTGTGTCAGCTGCCTCATGTTGGCTGATTCCTTCCTCACTTCTGCGCTCGCAATTGCGATTTGTACCTTAAGTTGCGCAGGCTTTTCGAATTGCTTCCTGGCGTTTGCGTGTTTTCTTCTCGATCGCTGAGAGGTGATAGGCATTTCTGAGACTAAACAAGACAAATACATAAAAAACCCTGCGAAAAAGATGCTATAAAGCGGATAATCACACAGCCAGAAATCAAATATGGCGTCCAGCTTTGTCAAAGATTGAGTCGAATAATTAAAGTAAAATATTTCCCTTGAACGTGATTGAAATACTTAGAAAAACAAACTGGGTAGAAACAACGAGACTCTCTTTTGATTTTACTCAAAATTTTGCACAGAAAGCCACCTCACGAGATAACACGCACCTTGCTGCCAGGCATCCGACGGGAAGACTTCCTCTTCCGCCGTTTTGAAAAAGAAAGCTTGGCGACCAGGTAATGGAGCGGACCGAAGGAGGATGACTGGGGACGAGGGTAGACATTTATTGGGAGTTACAGTTTTCTATTTTATTGACATTAAATATAAAAATTATTTGACTAAACACTTTAATGAAAAAATATATGTTGTAAATGCATTAAAATTTTTATTTTGAGTGTGACAAGCAAAATTACAACATAATTTTTATCAAAATCTTTGCTTTGTGTAAATAGACACCACTTGCTTTAAAATCATTGATCATGGAAAATTCGTGAAAGTGAAAAATACATGAATGTGCATGGATTCTATGAAAAATAATCGTGACTTTTTCATGAACATTCATGAATCGTACATGATTATCTCACAAGGGAAACCTTGGGATCTCTGAGGTACATTTGTACTTGTCTACATTATCATCAGATTAATAGTGAAAAATGTTGTCGGAGATGCAAATAAGCATCCACCCAATCATCTGAACGAATTTCATCAACATTTGGCACCAAACGTTCACACTCTCGTCTAACTGGTTGCTCAAGGAAGTCTGTACCACATTCTAAGACACCAGAGATGTTTACCACTTTTTCCAAGTCCTCTTCAGAAACTGGCCAGCCTACAAGAAATGATGCATATTAGAATGAAATTGTTAAGCCAAAAGAGTTTTTTCCTGTAAAAGTGAAACCAGGCTTATTAAAATTAAAACCACATCTTAAGCTTTGTTATGGAAATAAAATCGCCGGTAATACTGCGCTTCACTAAACGTCTGGAGATCGGTTTTGTCACTAATTACATCATAATGAATTAGCCATGGATTAAATCAAACAATGCCATATTTGCGAACTCAAATGCGTTGTTTGTAACTGTAAAAGTCAGTACTCTAAATTTCACTTCTTCAGCGAGTAGAAACCAATTCCTTTTTCGAACCTCTCATTGTTAAAAAATGCCTTTCTACTGAAATGTTCTGACATTTTTGGAGACGGCTGGACGGCAGCTTGCCGGTTTTGAGAAGCCTGGAAACATGTCTGGTATTAGACACAGTAATGTAATAAAACATTCAGAAGCGTAGACAGGATTTTCTCTCAAGGGAAGCCAGTATTTTAAAATCTTGAAAGAGGAAGCCGAGCCCCCTGGCCCCCCTTCTGGCTATATGCTGCCAAAAAACATCAGAGAAAATTACTCGTTCTTTCACATACCACACTCCTGTAAACCGTATTCCTCCGGAAATGAGTAGATATGATTTGGTACACCACTTCCTCTTCAGAAACTGGCCAGCCTACAAAAAATGATGTATATTAGAATGAAATTGTTAAGCCAAAAGAGTTTTTTCCTGTAAAAGTGAAACCAGGCTTATTAAAATGTTTGAGAGGAGAAGGCTAAAGTGGTAGAGGAGACGGCTAGACAAGCGCCGAAGACAACATTACCGGTTTCTTACAGGTTTGCAGGGCCTGGTTGTTTAAAGAGCGGTTAACTCTTAACCGCTTGGGTCATTTCGGTTGCACAAAGCTCGATTAGTTAATCGTGTTTTTATCCACTCAGAGTACTCAGAAGCACGCTATTACCTATTCATAATGTACACATACTATAGTGCAACTAAAATAGCCAACTAAAAATTTCCCAGTATTTTGAAAATTCACCTGAAATTGTCACTTTAGTTGTTTGGCGGTCTTTAGGGACCATTCATTCGGGGGGGCTGGTGCAATGTTGAATGTCCTAAAAAATGGGTACAACACACCCCCCTCTTTCCACATTTCCCAATTTCCTTATGGCTCTCCTAGGCCACCATAGTATGTACCCTGACCTGATTGGATGTTGATAGCCCATATAGCACAGTGTCACATGCATCTGTATCATCATTGTTTCGGCGAACAAAAGCATGCATGGTGGCCATGGTACCAATTTCAGTACCTTTATCCATTCGTAGATAAGAAGCCATGACTCTCGATTGGTATAGGTATTCTAGATACCAGCGTCCAATAAGATCAGGATCTGAATTGCTTGTCCAAATGCGAAGCCAAAGTAATTTTCTGCTGCAAGTGTCCATGCATCCATAAACAGCCAAGGGAAAAGTACTGTTTTGGTACCCCATGTCCGTCCACCGAATGAACCCAGTTTGGTCCTTTGGTGGAAAAACATCCTTTGGGTTTCTTTCTTTTGGGCCCAACAGCACGCGCTTCGAGACTGTCAGGGTCGAGGTCATACATCACAGCATGGACGAGATCTCTTGGCACATTCAAGCCATGTTCTTGCCTAATTTTTTTGTGCATCGCGCGATACCCAAGAAGTTTACCGGGACCATGAAGTTCGTTTGCTACAGCGCCACGCACCTCATCGACAGATACATTTGAGTCAATGTAGTTGATGTTGAAGTGTCGGAGGCGCTTATCAAGAGTTGGTATGCTCCACGCATATTGGGGGAAATCGCGTCGCAAAAAATCCAGCATCTCCTTACATTTAATACCTTGCTTTACGAAGTTGCTCATTTCTTCTTCAAGCTTCTCATCGCTTTGCCAAAAATCATTTCTAAAATATGAGCCGGTTGGCATCTTTTATATCAAAATCGCCAGCACGTTGACTTTGTTTAGTGTAATGTTGACAGTAGCCTGCAAAGCAAGGTTTTCTGAAGTGCAATACAGATGAATTTCTGTGTATGTGTAAAAATAAGAAAAATAATACAATCTACATTGTTTTCCTGGTAAATTTGTTGGATATATACAAAGAATGCCACAACCACTTAAGCATATTGCAGAATGCTGAATTTGAAAGAAATCATTAATAATCCATCATAAATTTGCGTTAGTTATTTCTTTGAGATTCATCTTGAACATAGATAATTATATGTTGTTTGACAATATATCTTAAGTGTGTGTTTCTGTTCCCCTCAACAATAATAATTATCTTTTTATTTCATAGCTTTGAGCATGCTCCAGAATGGGAAGCATCCCACTTTCCTGAGAGAGGAACAATTAAGTGGCATTTTTTAAAGCCCAAAACCTTCATCTTGCTTGCTGGAACTTCGACAAGGCCTAAGTGAGCTTGGAATTTACCAGGTTGGTTGAACAAACATTTAAACTAAATAGCTTCCAAAACGTACCTTACAGATAGAGATTTAGGAATTTACTGTCTGTAAGTGGGTGTATTTTGACTTGGTATGAGATAATTTGTGTTTGATAGCATTTTGATGACTTTAATAGAGGCATAATTTCATATAACTCAGTTATACCCCTGCTTGCTCCCCTCCTTTCACTCTGTAGTTATTTCCATGCTGCTTTAAATAATGATTGATGTGATCGGAATCTCTATCCAACTGTCTGCTATTGATTTCACAGCACAAAAATTGGCACCTTAAAACTGAACTACCGTATTAGGAACAGGATTTATCAGAATGAACTACATGTACAGTGTATTAACAGTGGAAAGCTGGGGAGAAGTTGAGATAAGTTGATGCTTTGAATAAGTTTCTGGCAACAAATTCTGTAAACAAATTTATTTTTTTTTATCTCATCTTTATTTCAATAGATTGGTCAGCAACTTCTAATATTCAAATCAAGGAATCCAGAAAATTGACACTTCCAAGGCTACTGAACCGTCTGAAACCAGATTTTAGTCTTGAAGGGTCAAGCAGAAGAGCCCCAGAAGGAGCTGCCTATGCTGCCTTTGTAGCATATGTAAGACAAGTTGCAAGTAAATATTGTTGAAATTCCTTTTCAACTCATAGGTGGCCATAAGTCACCAATTTGGATGTTAAACATCCACAGTTTGATTTTCTATGGCCCCTAACTCAATAAGTTTCAAGATACCCTGGAAATAGACAGTCCATAAACTACTTGTAGTACTCTTATAAAAGTACAGTGGAACTCTGCTATTTTGAACTCGGCTGATTCGAATTCCTCATTATTTCGAAGTCAGACCAAGTTCCTCTGGCCATATTTTTTCAGTCATTTGCTTTCAGCTATTTCGAACCCCCACTATTTCGAACTATTTTCCCTTTCCCCCTGAGAGTTCGAAATAGCGGGGTTCTACTGTATTGTCACTTGGGGTTGTGGGAAAACACTTGAAAAGCTTTAGAATCACCTATCATACTGGCAACTGTACAAAATTATTGTGAAGTTAGTAACTTAAGTTTCAAGCAAAATGTTATTGAGTGATCAGCTTTACGATATGCTAGAATCTTGCTTTGCCCCCACTGCATTGCATTACATTGCATTGCTGGTGGCCCATACTGGCCCATTAGGCTAAACACTATGTTAGGGCCATCAGACCAATGTATTAACATGTTGGGTCCTGTGGATGCATTTCAGTTGTGTATTACAAGGACATTTAATAGACAGTGAGAAATTTTATTTTTCAATATACACTGTATTATTAAGTATAATACAACTTCAATTTGCTGTCTGGCATCATTCAAGAAAGCCCAATTATGAATGGTCTGCACAATTTAACATTGATATTAAGTTATTATTAATGTAGTTGGATCAAGAGCCGATGGAATAATATCCTTGGGCACATCCTGCAATTTTGCATGGGGGAAGACAGTGACCTTGTGCTTGGATTTCAGCTGGACCCATCTATTGTGTTCAAGGAGGCAGGTGATTTTCTGCCTACAGCAAACACTTGCATCAATTGTCTCTATCTACCAATTCCATCCCTAAGAAACCTCCTACCTGATAAAACAAAGCTACATAACCTGTATGACTATGTATTTGCAAACACATATTTTGGACGTGTTTAGCAATGTTGATGAAGCATTCAGGTTTGGAAATCAACTAATTTTAAACAAAACCTGAGAGAAATACTGTTACAGTTTGATTCATATGGTAATAAAAACAGAGAAACACATTTGTGTAGAAAAAACATTTTGTTTCACTTTATTAATCTCTTTTATTTTGACATAATTTTATTATATATCTATACTAGTTTTTTAATGCTTGAATATAAAATTTAACAGTTTTGCTTCATCATCTTCATTATAAAATAATGAACCAATATACACCATCCAGTGTGTTTGAAACAAGAAATATAAACACATAAAGTTCTAATGATACATTGTCTCTGAATTATATTATATTCCATTTTTGGTTTGACCGTTAAAATTTGTTTTTATTAATTGAGATACAAAAAATTCGTAGCATTCATTCTTTTTGATTTATTATAGTTTAAAATCACTTATTGTTATTGATGTGCAAATATCTCGTAACTGTACTTAAATGCTGAATTTATGAAGTTATGATTTTAAAATAAAGTTGTGTCAGCTGTTTTAGAGTTGGCTTTTGCATTTCTAGTGATCATGGGACAGGAAAATCCGCGAGACCCTATATGCAACAATTATTGAACCCCTAACTAACAAGAGTTCCTTGCTAATTTCAGAATTAAAGCCTCTTAGTTGCAGGCATGTGCCACACACCACAACCCAGTTATGACTGTTACTGATAGTCCCTGTAGTCTAGTGGTTACAGCATCTGACTGAAATACAGAGGGTCATGGGTTTAATTCCCATCAGGGGCTCTGATTTTTTCTGAGTTCCCTTACAAAATGAAAAATACTTTTACACATTGTCAGTGTCATTTTTAAATAAGTATTGTAAACTTGATTTTAGTGAACATAATGAGTTGTCACTTATTTTGCCTGGGATGTTGTCCATGTGCCAACCTTGAAAGTACTTCATATTGGAACTACTGATTGCAAAAATTTTACAATTTTGTAACATTTATTTGGAAACACTTCAATGTTATCAATATCTAACTTTGTATATCGTTTTTTTTTGCACTAGTTGGAAAAATATGTTGTTGTTGGCATGGATGTTATTATAAATCTAGAAGAGGATGTGTTGTTTCTTGAGAGTGGTTTTAAGGATGCTGTTGAGATGTACAAGAAAAAGTACAATAATCCATCAACCCCAGAAGAACTGAAAAATGCAAACTGGAATGTTGTAGAGTTTCAGACTCTTTTGCAACAATCGCAATTGCTTAAACAAGCATTTGAAGCAGAATTGGGTCAATTAAATGCAGATGTGGTAACACCTCAGGATTTACGGGCAGTCAAATCATCCCTGAGAAATATGGCTTGTGAGGCAAAAGGCTACCTTCGAAACATCTTCAAGAAAAAAAGAACAGCAGCCACTCATGTCTTAGTGCTGATGCTGAGTGATGAGAGAAGGCAGAAGAAACCATATGCCCTACCAGTACGGTAAATGTATATCCCGTATAAAAGTTTACGTGATCAGTATATCCATGACTTCGCAAGAGATGTGAAAAGGCTCATGACACAGCGAGGACTGGCACTTGTTGGTATGTTGTGCCTTGATTTCAACTTTATAAATCACTTTGAAAAACACAAAATACGAAACTGTCAATGTCCAGAAACCGTACATGAGTACAAATACACACACACACGTACACGCACACCTGTAGGTGTCCACCCCTTACCCACCTTCAGTTTTAGTGTTAATTGAAAAGTTGAAAATTACATTGCTTCATTACCGTTAACAAGCACAAAAACAAGGGGACATAAACATTCAAGATTGTGTTTAGATACATGTATATTATATAATTTAAATTACAGGTACTACAACAGATGGTGAATTTTGTTCACTTTGGCCACGTGGGGAAACAAGAGCCATTCGCATCTGGCAACTCATCTATGATGCAAGGGAGAGTGTGCAAAGAAAAAGCAAGACAACTTTGTTGAAGATGTTGCTTTTAATTGCGAGTAAGCAATCCATTTAATGTTATTTTAATTTTAAAACGTTTTTCTTGAAGGACGACACGAAAATAGTATTTTAGTTTATGGCTAGTATATTATAGGATTTTCTTGTACTGAATTTGTAGTCTTTGGTATTATACTTAGATTACTGTAGTTTTGCCAAACTTGCACATAGTGCTGTTTGTGCGCTCTGGTTGGTTAATCAAACACAGTTTATCCAGTGCTATTCACCTCCTGTCACTCATGCACTACCAAATATGCTTTTTTGAAGAAAGTATAAAGCTAATTTCAGAGTTTATTCGCCATTACCAAAACGAGTTGGGGACTGGGGTCGAATCGCGACCGCAAAGCATGCATGGATTGTTTGGCTGGACAGAATCAAAACATGGCGTCTTTGACAAGTGTAACTACGAGCGATCCAGTTAAAACAAATATTATTCTGACTGAAAACGACATTCCTGGAGCGAAAATTCCACGAAGTTCTTTAGAATCTTGTAGTGTCTCACAGTTAAAGCGGTGGTTATTATGTAGGGGAGCGAAAACAACCGGTAAAAAAGCATCTTTGATTTCGAGGTAAGAAATGTTTTAAGAAACTTTATCGTAATTCACGCTTCTTATTCGTATTAATTGTCATCGATTGACCTGTGTTTCGTGTTTTATTTTAGGATTAATGACTACATGAACAGTGGACTAGATTCTAAATATTTGCGGGACCCTGATGGCGGGCTAAATATACTTCGAAAGAAAGCAGAACTTGGCATCCTTGACGACACTCAACCAGATACCACGAGCGAGTTCCCAAAGGAAGGCTTCAAGTGCGATGTCA
>JANRMR010072316.1:0-13937 GCA_025434825.1 Bergia sp. 'catenularis' | reverse complement strand
TACAAATTCACCCTCAGATGACCAAGGTATTTTTCATAATAAATTAACCCAAGGGGGATGGGGGGGGGGGGGGGTGGTCAATTGGACCCCTATTCTTGATTTTCACAAAAGATTGAGCTTTGGCATGTTAACAGCTTTGGGCTAGAAAATTCACAACAAAATCTGCCATCTTGGATTTTGAAAACAATTTTTTTGGAAAATTGCAGCAAATTTTCTTGAAATAATTAGAAATCAGTCATTTACAGTATCAAATAAGAAAAGAAGTAAAAATAAAATGGAAAAGAAGAAATTAGAACAAATTTTATCAAAACTTTACCAGTTTTTTTATTCAAATCTAAATTTGCATAATTAATTTTGCAAAATTATAAGTGATGACATCATCTAATTAACATCAAAAGACTTCATAATCATACTACAGGTACTGCAAGTTTCATTTTGATTACTCTAAAGCTGCGAGTTTTAGGTCAGAAAAACTTAGGGGGGGGAGGTTAATTCAAACCCCCCTTGGACGTTTGGGGGTTAAAATAGCCAAAGTTTACCATGCACCATGTCCTCCCATTGAATGTCCAGCAAACACAACTTGCTCTGCATGTGCTTTCACAGTGCAAACTGCCGATTCCTTAGTCAGCTTGGCTAGGTTTCCGAGTGCTGTCATCGCTGTCAGTTCACCTGGTCCCTCCCAGTTATGTGCACCATGCCGTGTTGGTGCCAGGACCCATAAGTTTTCCACCCCAAAAACCCACTTACCACCTACCATACGCTTGTAGCTATCAGCTTGGTTTTGAGGTGGCACAGCTAGTGAGAAAGAATCAAATGAATATACTATCAAAGTTTGTTGATTAGTTTACAAGTGATGCCAAAATAGCAGATTTTGATTTGAAGTTGATTTTTAAACGGAAGAGTAATAACTATAACCATTGCTTACACGTACATTGTGATGAAAACGATTGAAAGGGTGATGATGATGATGATAGTGATGATGATGATGGTGATGATGATGATAGTGATGATGATGATGGTGATGATGATCATAATGATGACAATTTTGATAATGGTGATGATGATGACAATGATGATGACAATAATGATGATGATAGTGATGGTGATGATGATAATGGTGATGATGATGATGATAGTAATGATTGAACTTTCATTAACTAATTTATGTTAACAGTTGATGACAAAATGATCTTAGGTAACTATACTTTATAAAATGTCAGGTGTGTATACTCATCATTCCACTACTACATGTAATGAGACAAGTAGAAACTACATGTAAAATGTTACACAGTTACTTAAATTAGATTTAGAGGATATATATGTAGGAAACATAGTGTGTAAAGACATCAATATTTTATTATATACTAGACAAAAAACATTTTCATAAAATTTTTCAGAAATTATCAAAAATGATTTTAGACAGATTTTGCTCGTTTTCAAAAAAAATGAAAAATCTAGAAATTTTTGGAAAATCTTCAGAAACATAAAAAGTTGGATAATGTTGAAAAGGTTTTCACAAAGCTTTTGATAACTTTTTGGCAATCATCAGAAATCCTATATGGACTGAGAGATTGATATAAACCTCACTGCAAGGATATAGATTATACAATCATGTAGGTCACCAGCTTATGGGTCCCAGTCCACATGCATTTCATACAAATTTTGTAGTTACCGTAGTCTATTTTCCCATAAACACTTAAATTTCATATAATTATGGTAAAAATTTTAATTAGAAATATCCACCTACTTGTGCCATGTAGTGTAAGCAAAACTGGACAGTGTGGAGTCATGCCTGGCTTCAGAGGTGAAATGGCAGCAGCATGTTGAACAGATCCATCATGGTCAAGAAATGTAAAAAGAAAAGATTCTTTTAACTTGCGACACCTCAGTGTGATATCCAGCTGCTGATCAGCTTTAGAACTACTGGCAGTCACTTTTAGGGTCAATTTAATATCTTTGCATTTCATCTTTTTTTCTGACAGGTCTGTTTTATATCCAAGTTCTAATATTATAGGCCTAACTTGACCTGGCGCAATAGAAAACCCTTTGCTCTGCTCCAATAACTTCAAAGCAAACAACCTTCCAGATGACTGGTGAATAATTGAGACTTTTTCAATTTTAAGCCACTTTGATGAGTGTAGATTGTTTATTGGTACTGATACAAATCTGCTGAAGATCTGACCTTCTACAAGGTCTGGAAGAAATGATGGTTTGATCACATTATATGGATGGTTACTGTGTAATGGTTTCAGGTTACACTGAAACACTTGAGGACCCTTTGCTCTGAGTTTTATCTGTAAAGTGTGAATTCCTCTTTTCAAAAAGATAGGAAACCTGCAATCAAAAACAACATGATTTTATTTCATAAGTTCAAAATATAAAGATTCAAAGTATATGTCATTTCATTGATAAAAGTCATCTAATTTATTACTTTGAGCAGGGGGGGGGGGAGGCTAAGAGACTCGACCTTTCACCCTTCCATATAACAGAGAAAATGTACCCCTTACGTATTAATGTACCTGTGGGTCAATCTTGGCTGACATCAATTTTTTGTCTACAATTTGAGATTTACAAAACCTAAAACTTTTTTTGATAAGCGAATGAACTAAATAGTACAAGATATAGAATACAAGTAGTCCCTAGCTTTTCTCATCAGTTTGTCAAGCCAAAAATAAAATACACAAAATATCAATAGCAGATGAACTGCTGCAAAACACGTCCTGGGAGAGGTGAGAAAGGAGGGAATACAGACAGTCAACCTATTATTCAAAATTAGCATGTTTAATTTGATGGCAACAGAAGACAGTGACTGGTTAATTAGCTGCCAACCACACTATCAGAATTGTTTTTTAAAAAATAATCTAACTTCTGCTAGTCAAGAACACAATTTAAAGCTGTAAAAGAAAGCTGCCATACACTACAGTTAACATGTCAATTTCCCTTAACTTGAAATTGTGGTAACTTGAGCCTTGCACTAACTTGAAGTAATTTTTAAAAATTATTTTCTCTTTGGATCATTATAATTGTACTCTTGATTACTCAAACCTTGTTCCATTTCCATTGAAGGTTTGAGTTAATGGGAGTCGACTTTATTCCAAAATGTTCAACCTGTGTTCCCTTAGTTTAACGTAACTACCAGACTCTGATATCATTAAGGATTTAATTAGCAAGCATAATGAATATATATTTGCTGTCTTTTTTAACAGAAAGAACCAAATGGTCTAGCTTCATGGGAACAATATTCTATGACATTTAGTAACTGATAATTACAAACTTTACTGGTCTTTACCAAAACTCATTTCTTCGGTAAACATCACCATTCATAATTATTCCATCCATGTACATTGTGTGGACTGCCAAACACTGTACTGTAACAGTGACATCCTCATTAGCTACCAGATCACCAAAGGCCCACCCCTGCCATTCAGTTATACCCATTGATTGCAACGACATCACAAGGTCATTCCAGTTGACATTTGGTGAGATTCGAACAGGCTCTCCTACATCAGCTGTTAGCCGATCCCACCTCACCTCACCATGCAACGAGAGTTCAGAATATAGGGTCAAGTCTTTCTGCCATCTATATTTGGAAATATTCTTTACTCCACCCCAATCCTCAAGGGGATCGCCGTCAACTTCTGGTTTTCCAATAGAAAATGGTCCAATAAAGTCCCATTCTTTGATGTGCTTAGAAACTTTCCTGCCTAACTTCACTGCTTCTTTATAACACGTGTTTGCTTTTGATTTTTCTCCAATTTTGTCATAAATCTCTCCAAGGAGGGACCAATGAAATGAATTGCTGGATGATGTCTGCAAAGTTCTAATCAAACAAGAAAGAAGTTTTTCAGTCTTCTCTTCCACTCTTAGACGCATCAAGCTTTGAATATCCGTATGTTTGCAGGGTATTTTGGTCCGCGTTTTCGATTCTTTCTCCAGAAGCTTTGAAGATTGATTTGAACTCTTTTTGGAAACTGCAGTCTGTGTGACGATCAATACAAAAATCAATTTACCTAATACTAACATTTTGGACACAAAAAGCTGTTTTAACGTATTCTAATGCAACGATATGTTTAACTAACTAAACTTAAAAGTCAAAACTGGTCAAAAAAATGAATTATTAAGAAATATTCTTCGATTTGCGGGTTAGCAAAAGGCAAGATCAACCAGGCGCCGGCGTTGTTCTAGACTGCCTGGTTACAAATTTGAAAGCTAAATATGGCGTTATGCTTTGGTTTTTTAAAAAAATTTGTAATCAGCCAACGTTCTGACATCCCCAGCTTGCTGCATTGCCAACAAAAATCTTATGGATATATACTTGTCAGAAATTTCCTTGGCACACCAGCTGATTTTCTGTATGTGACAAAAATATCAAGGGTCTCCGGGGAAAAAATCACCATTTATTCAGGATAGATTTTTAAAAAAAGTAAAAAGAATCTGCGAGTTACCAATCATAGCAAAACCGGTTCTAAGAAAAGGAACTTTTAACATAATGTTGGTTTATTATTTTGTTGGGTGTTCGTTTGTCTGGGCTTCGTCCCCCCCGCCCCATCACACGCTTGCAAGTTTTATCCAATCAGAAAACAGAAAATAAAAAAAATATCCAGGCCTTCCTCTTTGCACAGCTGTTGGGGCAGAGGGCCGGGAGGAGTGGATCGAGTCCCATTTTAGAAATCTTCATTTTTCGCTGATTCAGAGAGGTTAAAAGATAGAGGAGGGAAGGGCTTTTCTGAGTTGATAATACTCGGTTTATTTGGCATTCTAACATGTCTGAACCTTCTAAAAACGTAGAATTGAAGGCGGGACATCCTCCAGCAGGTGAGAGGTTATAATAATGGTTTAAAAAGGAAGAAAGCTTGGTTGGAGATATGAGTCATTCATTCACTTGTTTTGAAGAACGTGTATGGATGACCGATACAAATTCAGTAATTCTGTGTTGCATTTTTTAGTCAAGGCTGGAGGGATGAGAATTCCTTCAAAACATCATCCACATCATCAACAACATCAGCCAACGCCTGAGGAAAAAGCAGAAGAAGAAGAATTTGCAGAACCTCCGACCAAGGACAAGTGAGTTTAAAATATAAAATTGAAATTCACGTGCAAACACGTATGCATGTATTTAACTTGCGAGTTGAAAATTTCAATATTTAGCTCACAGTCACCTCTCATCCGTTCTAATAAAATAACTTAATTTTCTGTATCATTTGAGAAAGAAACGAAACTTTTCGTGGCTGACGAATAACAGAGTACCTTTGTACAATTTTTTTGTGACGATCGAGTAAACACGAATTTCGTTCTAGTAGTTGCAACACGTCTTAATGGACTTTATTTTCTTCTGCTGGATTTATTGGTTTCCTTTGGGGATTGAACCAAATTTAGATCTAATTTAATATGTATGATAATTTTAAGGGCTGTTTTGACGATTCGGGAAATGTTGTTGCTACGTGGTTTCAAGACGTCTAAGATTAATCTCTCGGGGGGTATTTTTTGCCACTAGACACGTGCTCATTTGCAGCCGCTTATTCAACGTACAACAAAGACAATTATTTGTTAAGGTGTGAACAAACTTTATTGATTTATATTATAGGGTCAGACAAATAAACCCCTTCTCTTCTCTACAGAAAAAAATACTCCCACAAGTTTATGACTAACGGTATCAATATAACAGATTGATTGCTGATGGATATATAATGAAATTGGTTATCCATGCCTTGGTCGTGCTCTTTTAGATAAAATAAAAAATTCTCTCAACCTATTAAGAAGAAATATATGGAGACACTTAAAGAGAATTTAGTATCTCATCATTTGCACTTTAGGAAGTGAAATGGTTAAAAATATTTTGAAATATAAGACACCAAGATGAAACAAAAAATACACGTGATGTGATGTTTCTGGCCACCTGACTGACTCAAGTTTTTATCGTCAAAATTGCAGACCCTAATTTTGTGTTCGTCCTTCCTTTTAAACAGTTTGGGAGAATTTCACTTTTCATATTACATAGTTTGCTGTTTGTTATATCTGTTCCTTTGGTCTCACAACCAAACAACTGAACAACCTAATATTTTGTATTGAAAGTTTTAAGGCTGAGGATACAAGTTGACAAACTATCTGAGGCTGAAAAGGTTAACTGTATAGTCCCGAAGTGACAAAAAAATTTTAAGGACCCAGAAAAGTAAACAAGTTTTTCTAGATTATAATTTCAGTCAGTTGATTTCAAACACATGGCTCTGCTTTGTTCGAAATCCAGTACTATGATTTTGCCATGCCAGTAATACAGTTTTATTAATTCAAGAGCAAAATATGTTTTGTCTGAGGTGTCAATCATTTTTTACTTCTTGAAAAATATTTATATTAATATATTAAAATGTTTACACAAACATTTTAGGCCCAATAAAACAGCATCTGTGGTTATAACCACATATCCTTTAAAAAATATTAGAGTTGGTCTATCGGTTTTATTACTTTGTTTACATTTTATTGTGATCATGACAAAATTAAAAAAAGGCAACACAATTTCAATTTCATGCCACAGCCTGCAAGACAAGCAGGAGTAATTCGATCTGCATGTAGAGTATACTAATTCCTTTGGGAAAATTTACAGTTTAATAATTGTTGAAACCTCTCTGGTGTTGAGTTTTTTTAAAACCTTTTGACCCCAAGATAAAAAAAGTAAGGCAAATGGCAATAAAAAGCAATAGGGCCGGCAATTTGGTTATAAAAACAGGGTTTGTATGGGCCATGGATAACCTGGAAAGTCATAGAATTTTTGAAATTTGTTTTCCAGGCTTGGAAAGTCATGGAATTTTGTTTTTGGTCATGGAATTTTTAGCTTGGGTCATGGACAATCGGTAGAACTGAGTTTTTTGGTTTTCAAGTTTGAGAGATAAACCACCAAATTATGCATAATTTCAAATTAATGCAAAATCAAGTGTCACCTCAAGCATCAACTATGCTGGAAAATAGCCAAACTGAGATTTTTTCACATATTGCAAATCCTGGTGTATAAGCCGACCCTCTTTTTTAGGGCAAAAAATAACTTAAATATTTATGTTACCCATGTATAAGTCTTTGTGAAAATGAGGTCATGGGAAACACAAAAAGGTTATGGAATTTGAAAAGTCCCAGAGAGTACAAACTCTGTAAAAAGTTAGGGTCGGTCTGGTGACCAAAACCACAGTATGATACAATTATTTTTGTTTGGCTGTACATCAAGTTCAACTGACCAACCCTAATAATATACTATTTTCGAATGATATGAGACAGGAACAAAATGTAAAATCTTTCAATGTTTTGCAGAGACCAAGGGAAAGTGGTTATATCTGGAGTGGTGACCAAAGGAAATGCAGATTTTAAGCCAGAAGCTATCAAAGTTGCACATGACAAACCTGCTCCACAACATGAGAAAAGACCACCAGGTCCAGCTGGCGGAAAAACTGGAGGGATGGTGCTACAACAACCACGAAAGCAATAAATTTATGGACAGATTTAAAATTGCAGTTTTTTTCTGTCAAACAGAATGAGAGCTATCTGAATTGAATTGAATTAGAATATCATTGGCTGAAGTTGAGTTATCTACTTAAAGTTGTTCCTAAAAATATAGAGCAGGTAAATGTTAGGACTTCCTATCTTGAATAGTTCAGTTATTAAGTTTTGAATTCCTTTTTTCATTTGAGTTTTACGGGTTTAGTTTAATAGTTTGGTAAAATGCCTTTTCAAGTTTAATTAAAAAATTTTCATATTTATAAACTACTTTTATCAACATTTGAACATAAAAATGATTTCATACTCAATTATATATCTAATTGCTGTATTTCACAGTGTATTTACATTCTTCAAACTTTCATCAGTAGTCTCTACACTTGAATGATGTAATGTCCTTACTAAAAGGTTTGACAAATTTTGGGAAATACACATGTCTACAGGTTGTTGAGTGGCAAAACATTTTAAAAAAAGTATTGCAGTTGTATTGTGAGAGTGAAGTTGAGCACTGAAACAAAAATATAAACAAACCTACCCACTAATTTTTCTGATGTTTACAAAACATAATTATATATACAGTTTCTTAATGCATGCAAAATAATTGGAAATTATGTTGTAGAACAGGATCATTATGCAGAGAGTTGTGCAGTTTTTTCTTTGAGAAAGAGCCACTTACAAAATGCAACACTGGGTTTTTGCATGTTACTACTACATACATGTATTATATACCTTGTTCATGGTAATGTTTTGCTATTTCTTTGACAGCTATATTCATCATCATAAGGTGAACATTTATTTTCAGAGATAATATTACATGTAACTGCTTTCACTAAAATCTTATCCATCAAGATAAGTTTGTTACTATAAAGAGACCAGCACCAAAACCAACTTCATTTTCCAAGCACCAATTGTAGTTTTCCATTAACAGTGCAACAAGCAATATAAAAAGTAATTTAGATGTACCTATCGACGATTCTATACAGAAAATAAGTTAAGAGAAATTTTGCAGTTTTTGCTTGGTAAAAATCTGTAACTCTTCTTAACCAAAAAAATTTGTCCACTTGGTAGTTTACCTTTCACAGCTGATGAAGAAAAGTCAGATAAGAAAGGTTAATTTGTGTGTTAAACCCTCAATATTTGTAAAAAAGACTAACTTTCTTTTTGCAAGTTTGTGAGCTTGATGTAGAAATTTCAAATTTGTCCTAAACCCAGAGTTAAATTTAGCCTACGTTTTTGAACTTGCTTTTCCCAGGGATCTACCTCTATGTACATGTAAATTGATGGGGAGGTGTGAAGTACATTTTTTTAATTTGCAACTTTGGTATTTTGGGGTTTACGAATGATATTTTTGGGGGTTTTACAATTTTGCCAGATTCTTACTGGCATTTATTTGAATTTTTATATTGAAAATACATCATTTCCATTGGGTATTTTTGGGTATAGCTTTGATGCACATGATATATTTAGGAGTAAAATTATGGAGCTTCACTCACACCTCCCCATCATTTTGATATCAGAGGACCCCCTGACATACACTGTAACCCAAGCACTGCTGTCATCTCCCTATCAAATCAAAATCTATTACCAGTTTGATAACTTAATTTCTGCCAATTGTTAATTACATAAATAAAAGCCACAAGTAATTTTAAGTAAAATTGTAAAATCCTGTTCAGTACTGTGCTGTGATTTTTTGAATGTCTGTATATTTTTCAATGGTTTTTTACCCGAGTTTACTCATAAAATATCAGCGCAGAGTTGTAAACTGGAATTTCCAGGGATGGGAGTTGAGAAGGGAATGGGTTCAGTTCCTGCAAATTAAAAACTTTTCTGTGGGCCTGGGGATGGCAAAAAGTTGAAATCTCTAACCTCATAGTATACCTGACTGCCAGGTTTTTCTCACAAAAATAATCACCATCCTCTGTTCATATATTTTTTACAGAATACCAGAGTTTTTTTTAAAAGGTCTTAAAAATGTTGTAAAACTAGTAAATTCTTTGTTCAGGTCTTAAATTAAAATGTCTGAAATTCCTCTTCAAGACAAATGAATTTCTTTTCTGGTCATATTTTGAGGCTTCTCCAATCTGCTCATGCATTGTTCAGCAATTACACACAAAATGCACTGCAAAGCCCACAATTCTATTGGGCTGTGGATACTCTTTCACCTGTTCATGTTTTTATATGCATGCGCATGGTGATGTATTGAATTAAACAACTTGAGCTGCCGACATCAAGACATCTTTAACTATATACATGTATGATAGTTTTCTTTGGACTGACACCCTGATGTTTTGTCAATCTTTGAACAAAAGTGTGGCGAGAGGGGGGGGGGGGCAGTTCCTTTTCACCGCCTCTCCCCCATCCTCTGTATTGTCAGAGTTTCACACTAACAATAGCTTCTAGCTATTCAAGTGATAAAGTGATAATTTATGTTGGGCTAACTACAATAACATGTCGGGTAACTTCAATAAATAAATAAATTAGTGAATCAATAATTTGGAAGTCAAGTAAAACATGGAGCCAATTACTCGTATGCACATCTTGTGCTTGCTTAATGATTTTATTGATTTAAGCAAGCACAAGATGCACATAAAGTGATTGGCTCCATGTTTTACTCAACTTTCAAATTATTGTGATTCACTAATTATAATAGTGACTTCTGCTCTGCATAGTATGTACATATATACAAAACTACAAGCAGATTCTGACTCAATTTATTGCATTAGATCACTAACATACAGTATTGTTTTACAGTAATTTACCAGTAACCGGTTTGGAAATAATACATTTCCAACTATTAATTAAAAATGT
Source organism: Bergia sp. 'catenularis' (assembly GCA_025434825.1). Taxonomy (NCBI): domain Eukaryota; kingdom Metazoa; phylum Cnidaria; class Anthozoa; order Zoantharia; family Parazoanthidae; genus Bergia; species Bergia sp. 'catenularis'. Next base: position 3,653 of record JANRMR010072316.1, on the reverse strand, counting down.
ATGCATTCACTGCCTCACACTAGCAGCATTGTTTTTGTTCAGTGCATATGTTTCTAAATAACCTTAAAAATCATTGAGGAAGAAAAATAAAACAAGGAAATAAAGAGTACTTCCATACAACTGTACTGGGAAAATGAAAAAACTCATCAACTCTCCACAAAAATTTTGTCAGATTCTATATTACAGTATGTTCCATTTAGTTAAATGTGAAGTTGTAGCTGTGGAAATTATTTAAAGAAAAACAGCAAAAACCAAATCATTACAGTACATTTTTATTTACTGGTTTTAAAATAGTAAAAAAATTACAATGAACTTGCAGAACTTTAATGCAGGCAGTACATAAAAGTTAATGCTGTACTTAATACTCATTGCAAACATTAAATTTAACTAACATATTAGTAAATAAATCTAAATATTAAAAGAATTAAAAATAATTGATTTTTGAAAGATTCTGAATACTGGTTCTCAAATTTTTTTTAGAAGTTTAATGGTACTCATGATCTCAGTTAACATTAACTTGTCTAATACTGAGCTAATTATTAAAAAATGAAAACTAATTTTTGAAAGAATATGAATATTGAAATTATTTTTAGGAGTTTTGATTAACAAAAGGAGCTGTAATAATTTAATATACACTATAAATAATTTAAAACTTGAGAGACAAGTTATAACCCTGAGCAAAAACGTCAACAGTATAGAATTATACTGTCTTGTAGATTCAATAAAAGTTTCTGAATGATAAAAGTTTTTTAATGAAAACTTTCATATAAAGCAGAAAATTGGTTTTATAATAATCAAGAATAATTATAAATGCGTAATGCTTGTTCAAAGTAAATTATAGACAGATGCAAAGAGTTTATGTTAAAATACAGTTATAAATGAGTGACTATAAACAATTGTTTTTTCAACTTGCAACAGTTTTGTGTTAGTTAACACTAGCCAGAACAAGAATGATCAAATAATATATTTATATATAAAGTTTATGAACTCTTGCAGTATGAAATTATTATTGACATTGCCCAATACTTATGTGCATGTATGTACTAGCTTGATATTATTTAATAATTTTGATTTAAATGCTTCAAAGCATTTATAATCTTGATAAACCATGTAGTACAGTCCTACTACCACTGCATCAGGTAATCAGTCGACTGAAAAAAAAAATGGAAAAAACTGATATTATTATAACAGCACTCTGTAAATACATCTTGCATTCTGGCAAAACAAAAAAATAACAAGTTGTTCCTGGCCTATATACATGTACTCTTAAAAATGTTTGGTCCTGAAGACACATGTAAAATTTCATTTTTTGTCAAAAATTTTTATATAATTTATACCAGTAAATCTGTTTAACAAAAGTAAATATGACATACATGTAGTCCTTTGAGGTTTTGAATTCCTTGCTACTGTATAAATTAATTGTGGTCACAATTTGACCAGGGTTTTCAATAAGAGCCAGTAGCCGGCAAAACTCGCTGGCTTAAACTCACATGAATTTGCCATCTACTTTCATATAAACCTGCATATAAGTTTAAAAAACAACATTCTGCATGAGAAGTCCCCTCTCCATCTACTCCTCAACTTTTGCCACCTTTTCCAATTCTGATTGAAAACCCTGATTTGACACATAATTTGTGCTGTAATAATTGTTGTTACTAAAACAACTGCTGATATATACTCACTGTTGATCTGTATTGTATTCTTCCTTTTGTTTCTTTCTTGAGGTTCTGGAGGTAATGGTCCACAACCTCTCTTTCTCTTGTGCTTTTGTCAGAACCACTGTATGACCCCCCTGAGCTATGTCTATTTGAATTATGTCCCTCATAGCTTGTCCCATGTGGCATATGGCTGGGGGTACTACCAGGATTATATGTATATGTATTACTCCCTTGTGGTGAGCTACAGTATGGATTGTGATTCATTTCCCATCTGCTGGGATCATTTTGCTGTGTGACAGAAATATGTTGTCAAAATCAAGATAAATTATTTTTGTAGGGCCAAGTACAAAAATAAGTTGGTTAGCATCCTTTTCCCAAAAATGTTATGGTCAGAAGGGATTTTTTTTTGAGTCCAACATATTAATGACTAAATACATGAAAACATGTATATTACATATGCATTTATATGGGTATGGAAAGGGAAAGCGTGGTGAACTTAATTATTGCAGTTTGTTTGAAGACTCTAAAATCTGGTCAGACTAGTTTTTGGACGAGTAAGTCTGACTTTGACCAACTTTTCAGTCATACAATATCACTAAAATATTTTAAAGAAAATCTATGAAAATAAAAATAAAAAAATTGGGTCAGGGTCTTTTTCAATGGTTGGGCAGGGACACTAACCAACTTTGTTTTTTACTTGGCCTATCTTGTCAATAAATTATAATAGCAACCAGGCTGACATTTTGGGTTGAATATATATTAACTGAGTCATATTTATGAGTGTAATAATATCAACTGTCAATAGTCCATGGGGAGGTAATCAGCTGCACAGTAACAAGAACTCTATATTTGACCATATCAAATAAACATTTAAACTGAGCCCTAAAAGTTTATAAGCCTATATAACCAGCAAACTACAAAATTAAGGCACTAGTGCCATAAAAGATCAAATTAATTAATTTCAAGATCAATATCTGTGTTCATTTTCTGATTATGTATGTAACAGATAACAATGTTTTTGCGTAAGCTTTAGAAATAAAATAGTGATTGAGATTAGTACGTACTGACTTGAGCACATCGAGAACAATTAGCTAGCTGTTCGGAAATGTCCGGTATGTGAAGAGTGACTTATGTCGGCGATGTAAACAGATGACTGGATTAGCTGCTAGGTTTCCGAAATATTTCAGATATTTTAACATTACAGATTCATCTGATTGTATTTGTGTGAGGCCTGCTAGGTTTAATAATTTCATCACTGATCATACGGTTTCGGGACACTTTCGGCAAGTATATAAACTATAACTGATAAAGCAGTGCTGAACTAAGGAGTAACAGAATTTAACATTGAGAATTTGAATTGTCTATAGCTAGGAACATGCTAATCACATTCTCACCGTAGAATTTGAAACTTCCTGCTTTTTGGAACGTCTGCTGTCGATAAGTCTTTGTTTTCTCAGCGCTTCTTGGTGTAGCTGCGACATTTTGTTTCTTGGGCAACACAAAACTGCAGTTCAACTTTTAATGAAAATTCACTCGACTCACCTGGATTTCGCAATCGCGCGCTGTTGTCACTGGTTCCCAGGAGACAGATCGACGTGATGTCATTAAAGCACGTGTGCACAGTTTCACGCAATTGGCGTTTTCTAGCAAAAAAAGCAAAAAGATAAAGAAAAAATTAAATTAAATAAAATGGAAATATTAAAAAAACAAACAAAAAACAGGTGCTGTAACTTGAAAAACCACAAACCTAAAATTCGAAATGATTTTTTAAAAACGCAAGCAATGCATTCCACGTTAATCAACATCGAGATTCTGTTGTCGGAGAACAATTCAAGACGGAGCACAATCTGAGATGGAAGGGCTGAGTTCTAAGCAAAACTTTCTATGGGGAAGAAACAGCGCTAGCCCTTAGAGCTGAAAGCACTTTTAGTGCATTTTGAGATTACTAACATGCGAAGAGAGTATGGCGCAAGGAATTCAACCCTGCACAACCAC
>JANRMR010072204.1:0-15377 GCA_025434825.1 Bergia sp. 'catenularis' | reverse complement strand
GAAACATAGATAACTAGATTATAAGCAGTGCATTAAACTAGGAGCCAGACAAAAATCTGCAAACACTTTGCTCAAAATATGTGAAGCACACACAATACCATTAATTTACTTGTCCGCAAGAATAAATGTGAAATGAGTTTTTTATCCAATCTTTGTTCGTTTTGTATAAAGGAAATTTCCATTTCACATATCGTGAAGACAAAAGCAGGGATTTTCCTAGTTTAATTTACAGTCACTGTATTTCATCCGCTGGGATAAAAAGAAAATTGTATTGACAATTCTCCGGAAGATAAGCAATTCCACTCGGCCACTCCCATTTGTTCAATCTTTCAATATGTCAGTTGCATGGCCAATTGCTACAAATTTGAGTCCTGCGCTTTCTTTCTTGGGGTATTTGAAAGCTTGTTAATCCTCGACTACATTTTATATGTAAGATGGGCAGAGCGTGACCAATTATATCGATTAACTACTATGGAAAGACTAGTGGTTTTATAACGTGAAATATATTGAAAGCAAAATACAACAGTCACGCAGGCTTGTTTTAAAAGCTGTGAGAGTTTTGCCGATGCAGGAAAGTCACCAACAACTTTGTGGGGGAGGGGAGGTTGAACAACAAAGACTGGGTAGGTGTTTTCTACATGAGGCATGATCCCTTTTCATTTTGATTTATTTTCATTCACGTAACTCGTAAGGACCAGAATGACTGCAGCAAATGAAACAATATATCATAGACAATCGACATGCTATCCCTGTGTACAGTCCCGCATTTTGATCCATAACTGATTCTTAGAAAGTTCCTCTCTTCGAGAAGGCGTGATGTAAGCCGAAGCCGGCAATAATTCTTTTATTTTGCCAGACAGTGTGTGAAGCATAAATATTAGAATCGCGTCACTGGGTACCGTCAAATATTCAGCGAAAACACGTCAGCCACGTGGGACTCCCTTCAAATATTGCGCATGCGTGTTTAGTGATTCAGTTGCTTATCTCACAGGTGTGCAATAAACCCTTTGCTAGCCGTCTGTCTGATGACCCAAAGCTGATTATATTCCACTTTCTCTGCATTCTACTTTTTGTACTTAGAATCTCATGATTCGAATAAAATGTCTCAATTGTTTGACAGGGATAAGAAATAAAATGTGAGAGTCACGTTTTACGCTGTTAACTTAAGTCTTTAGATTTGCGCAATGCGATAATCATCAATTCGAGTCATCTTTGCGACTGTTGGTGAGTGGAAAGTAAACATGACTATAAAAAATATGAGTGTCGCCAGCCGAAGGAGATTGATAATGGTTTGTCTCTAGTGAGACCAGCCGGAGACAGGTACAACGAATTCGAGTTTCAACCCTCAGCACCTGCTTGTAGATATATTCTAGTCACGATTACCATGGATTGAAAAATGGATAGCATATCAACCATACTTTATACTGTTATCACTGCCACAAGAACTGCCAACAATACTGTACTGACGAAAGCAAAAGAAAATGAGCAACAACTAATAAAGTCAATTGAAATATTATATGTATACGGGAACTGTTACTGAAAACACTACCATTGTACTGTACATTGCATCTTGGCGAATTATGTAAAAGAGGAAACTTTATTTTACTATAAGTCTATGTGGATTCGTGTCCTGTTTTGTTTGTGGTAAATACTAACTGATCATTATGACCATCAAAGCTATTAAACAACAGTTACTGGACAATGCATTTTACGGGTAGCCACAATTCATAACACTGTTACAAGACACCTTGAGGATAAATAAACTCATATTTATACCAAATATTACGTATGCCCTTAGTAGATGGATGACGAGTGAACTGAATTGCCTTTAAAATTCAACTGCGAGTACAACTTCTGGCCGAGACTGATACACAACTATTTCATTACCAATCAGTGTTGGAGGGGCGAGTATACTAAAATAGAAAAATTCTGGTTTAAGTTAAGACAATGAATGTTTTGCAGGCTTTTCAAAGAGCAACAGTAAATTGACTAATTGTCAAAAAGTGATAAACTGCATTGTTCAACAAAAAATTATTTCTTTTCAAAATAAATTCGCTATCAGTATAAATAAATTGCAAATATTCCTTTGAAAGTTGCTTTTAAAAAGGGCATTTTATGTAAATGTTGTTATTTACTTCATTATATGTTTTTGTGTTTTATCTCAAAAATAGGTCCAGTTAAGCGATAGAAAAGTTATTGATTTGCAAATGAACGCTATTTTATCCAAGGATATTTTCCAGACCTATACAATACCAGCATGTTCAGTTTTTGCAGTTATGACATTTTAAATTCGATTTCAACCTAAGTCACGTATGCCGATGTTCAACTCCAAAACACTTATGTCAGTTTGTCTCAGTCTCATGCAAACAGTTCATATACCAGTAGAGTCAAACAAGTCGAAATTGATAAAACGAAATATCGATGCACAGCGTCAGCGCCTTTAAAATCTTAACATAGTGTTCCTGATGATACCATGGAAACAGATTTGTCTTCCAAAGGAAAATCGGCAAACATAACTACTTTTACTTTATTTTACCAAAAAGTTTCATAATTAAAAGGTTTTTTTTCTATTTCAAGTCCGTGCATTTTGGAAGGCAACGACAACAATAACAAAAATATTTACTATCATGTAACGGCTATTATGAGCAAGTTCTTTTTCAAAAAATCAAATTAACGTTTGCTTTGAACAGGCCGAAATTATCAAAAGACTGCTTTGTATGCAGTTCAGACGATCTAACAAGATTTATTAAATATGTTCAGCTTTACGGGGAATGCGGCATTTACAAGACCCATGAAATTATATGAGCAAATCCTGCTGCAGCAAATAATCCAGGATTAATTTTAGTCACCGCATTCCTCCATGATCAGTTGCCTGTTTCCCGAAAAGCTTAAAGAAACAAATTTATTTCAGGATATGAAAACTGGAGGTTTTAGGATTAAAGCTCGAGATTAGTATGTCGTGTTTTGCGAAGCACGCATTTCAGTTTCAACTAATTCAAGTGATAGAAACTGAAAAAAGAATGATAAATCTTACACATCAAAGCCGCCTAGCTTCGATCTTCAAAAACTTTCTAAACATCAAACAATTAACCTGGATTTTTAACGGAGCATAAAATTATTGAGATTTGACCGATTTAATCTGCATAAATAATCTCTTTTATGAAGCATTTTGTAATTTATCGGTCCAAGCTTGGCTGAACGCTATCTACGAAGCTACGGCCGTGTTATTATGATGAAACAGCGCTTGCGATTATAACAGTTTGAATTTTTATATTAAACAGTTTTCAACAAATTGCATTTGCAGTTAACAATTTTTCACAGGACGAATATTTTATAACATACAATAGGTTTTGACAACTCTCCAAGCCTCTTTTAATGTCTTGAAAAGGCAACTTTTTGCTCCTAGTTTTTTTATTTCTAATAATTTCTAATTTTAAGGCACAGTGCTTGAAGGATTTGGTAGAAATATATCATATCTTCACATATATATGGTGTGGAATTATGATTCATTTTGAAAACGAGTCGCCAGACTATCAGTAATTTAAAAGAGTCTTTAGTTCGGATTTTCATATTAACTGAATGCCAAAATTGCCTGGTAACACGCCAACATGTGTCAGGAAGGTTTGCATTTTCACGGTCACTGTATATTTCCCAGTATATCTGATTACATTTCGGCCGTCAATGATGTTTGTCTAATGATTGGGCAGTACATTTGCATCTGCTCTTTGTGTAATTGAAACTTTCAAGTTAGGAATCAGTCAAGAGAAAAGACAGAGCACACTGTTTTTATTTATTTTTGAAATTAAACGAACTTATTATTAAATTACAAACACAAGTCAGTACGGCTGAAAGAAAATCGAAAACCGAAGTTAAAAAGACTACTCTTCTGGCAGCAGACATAATAAAGTTTCTAACACCCTCCTTCCAGCGTCCTTCGTTCCCGATTTTCAAATTAAACGGACAGTATTTCACTTAATTTGGCTATTTTAAAAAAAATATTGCAGTATATTCAGCATTAAACAAGGATAATTACGAACAATTCAGACTCATTGTTCGTTCCTTGAAAGTGCTCTATGAGTTTGAACGTCGCCACGCTGCGCTCTCTTAATCTTGTATTTGCCCCCTTCTACCGTTCACTGCGAGATTTGCTTTGCTTTGGTTCAGTATTAACCGGAGATAAATAAACTACAAGCAGGAAAAACTCCCCCACAGCATTTGAAATAACTTACCTCTCAGACGAGTGCAGTTTGTGCTCCACATAAGCTGCACGTCTTCGATATTTTCTCTGGTTTGACAGCAGGCCTGGCCTTGCAAATTCTCATCGGTGTTATGAACGTGGTCTTCCCGCTGCGGAAAGCAGATAACCGCACTTAATTTTATATGGTGATTGCTGTAGCCGCTTCAATTTCATTGAAAGAAACAAGAAAGACGAGCTCTCTAGCTGGTATAGAGATTTTAATCCTAACGAACAGTGGGAAAAGTTCTTACAAGAAAATCTAGGTTTCCTTGACTTCAAGTCTTCCCAACGCAGAATTCAATATCCTCTCGACAGACCCGTCAACTTGGAAACCTTTGTCCGGCTACAGCTTTGTGTTCTTAGAGTTTTCCTTCTATTATTGTCATAATCTGCCTTTCCTAGACTAATTACGAGGGCTGTATGACCAGGATTGAGATTTTTACGGCAGTACATTAGATATGCAAAAAACTTAGATTGGCAAACGTGATTTCAAAATTAATTGACGCCACCTTTCGCTTGAAGCATTAAAAAACGTGTCAACATATCATTGTTCCGTATGCATAATACCTGATTGACTTTCTAAAGAATTTGAAAACATTGAGGATAAAAGATGGCCGAAGGTTGCACGAAGTTTACTCACCAAAGTGAAAAATTAATTAGAGCAAGAGACGTTTAATCTTCCTAACTTCAAGGTTTTCGGTGACTCTTTTTTTAAGATGAAATTGCAACCAGTTCATTTTCATTTATGTCATTTTGGTAAACGTAGCTTTTCTTGCTCTAAATTCCTTATATTTTCATAGCCTTTGAAGTTTCATTAGTACATCCCTGATTTAAAAATCCGTGAGCCTGTGTGGAATTGTCGCTGTGTAAATATTCAGTCAGGCGGAACAAACAAGTTGTTCGTTACAAAAAGTTTTGGCTTGAGACGTAATTTATGCCAAATAATGGAATTCAAAAATAGCTTCTATGGCAGTCCGTTGGTTTTGTGCCAAAAATGATGTGTTTTAAGTAAGGTTTTGACGAAAGACCCGTCAGTTGTAAAACGATCAGCACTTGGTTTTATTTGGGCAATGCAAAAAGTCATAACAAGGTGACAAAGTCTTACTTCCGAACCGATAAAACCGAGAGAAGCGTTGAATTTGTTTTGCTTTGGAAGAGCTTCAGTGAAAAAGACAAAAGTTCTGGTAATTTGACTCGCTCTTACAAAGAACAACAGTTAAAGTGTTTCATTAGGCGGAGCAGAATTAACTTGAAAACAACAGTGTTCAATCAGGGGAGACGTTTTATGATCTAAAGGCGGAGAGACCAAAGAGATAATGCCCGTAGATGTGTTGAAAATATCGTTGAAGAACCCCCAAGCCGAAAGCCGAAAAGATCAAAGAATTATTTAATAAACGCTACACTTGTTGTCTCCATGAGGCATTCTACAAGCTGATGTGAATGGCAATTAGCACCTAATATCAACATAAATTACCCAGAATTCTATTCAACTTGCTTATGGCTTCAAACTTCTTTTAACTTTTGTGAACGGTCTTCTTTTTGCTTGTTTTTAAATGAAGCTGGAGTACGATCACGAGAAATTTTAAACGGTGTCATTTGAAATGAAAGACCGTAATTTTTCCACTCTGACTTGTTCGGTATTAATGATTGACAAAACGGCGAAATTCTAACGATAATACGTTTCCAAATAAGGTGAATTTTATTTAGATAAGACCCAAGATGCATTGCGCTAAGACCCAAAATGCTTAGCGCAGAATATTTTGCAACGTGAAATTGTATTTGTAGTTAACCTTAAAAACGATTTGTATACTTAAAAATACAACGAAGAAATATTTTGAAAGGCGGACACCTATTTCATAGCCAGGACAACATATCCTATTTCTCGCAAGATCTTATGTTTGTTTTTATGACTTATAATATACCTTTATAGATTATTTTCATCTCCGGACTTTTCGAAGATTTCAATTTCATAATTTAGTTTTTGAAACATAAGGTCAAGGTAAACACTTTGTTCTGTTTTACCTCCTTTCATGGTATTTAAATGACAAACAAAACAAAGGGCGAAGGAAAAACTAATTCCTCGCAAATCGTAAATTTTGAAATCGTTCTCAGTGACTTAATAACATTCTGTAAAAACGCTGCCCTGTTAATGCGTTTCTTAGCTGTTTTCCATACGAAACGGAAAAACTGAACTGCTCTAGTGCTTGAAATCAGCATTTTAGATTGACAGATGGAGGTCTCAGTGTTGTTCATGTGAGTCAGAAGTTTCCCAATTTTATAACTCCTACGCAAACTGACCGCAAGCTGCATAAAAAACTACCTTGACAGTGACGTGTGCTTGATTGTAGCAGTAATTTGTCGAGACTAACCAGCTAGTTACTAAAATATCAACAGACAGAAAATGATTACATGCAATAAACCTCTCGATGAAAAACTATTTTGTCTCAATAAAATTTTTCAGCATGTTTAGAGACAGTAAAAAGAACTAGTTACAAATTGGTCATACATGGTTCAGATATTCTGGACGAGTAATTACCGTTTCTTGTAAAAGAATTTGCCAACATGAGTGATTAATGAGATATTGTATACATGAATGTAAGGGTTAAAATTGCAAGAACTGTTGTACTTTTAGTTTTAGTTACATTTATAATAGATTCTTATAAATCAAGTCAGTTGATTACCAAGAAAATTATCTTTCGATCTTCACTCTTAACTTGTTAACTTAAATTGACAGTAGTTGGTTTTCACTGAGAAAAAGACCCGCTTTTCGAATTGTTAGATGGAATTTAAAGTATTTTTTTAGGTAACTAGTGGCCTTGTTTACGAGAGCATTTTTCTATTTGTTGGCTCATTAAGGTATTATATCTTACAAACTCTACAATACAACCTACGTATTATGTGCTGGTCAAACTCTTACAAAATGCTGTTTTTTAATTAATGATTCAAAGTGGAACGGCTAACTTGATCTTAGCTTTGCCCAATAGGCTATGTCGCACGGCAAGGCACGCCAGTATTTGTCTTAAAAGGCTGTCATGTTAATTTTAAATAAACATATCGGTAATTTTTTCATTAAGCAGAAGCACTGGCAGTTTTCGATATTATTTTGATTACACATAACTGACCACAAGATACGAGCTTTGTATTTCCACATCTCATCTCCGTGAAGACATTGATAAGATACCAGTTCTATTCTGATTTCTATAAAGATATGAACATTACAAAAGCTTAAAGTGATAATCTATCAGGAGAGTACACTGTCGAGTGTAGCCGAAAGCAAAAAGTTCGGAATAAGAACCTTCTTGCAGCTGTACATATATTCCATAAAGTAATTTCTGGTATACGAACCAAAAGAGAATACACATACGCACTTGCCTCAAATGTAGCGACAGAAGTGAAGAATTCAACATGAAGATCCTCTTTAGCTGCGACTTTGTTACAGAGTTGTGCTATTTTTCAAAACTCACTGACGCGAGTGATCGTACAAGCGTACGTGAGAAAAGTAGTGATGCTCTACTTGGAAGTCAGCATTGAAGTTTTTCCAGTAATTCAGTAAATATTGGGCGCCTACCCTACACGGAAATTACTTGGAATCGAAACAAAACGTTCGCTTAACTTGGCCTTGGTAAAATCTAAAACAAATAAATGCACTGTTTACTTTATTTGTGATTTTTAGAGCGTGTTCCCATTTTGCCAAAAGGGATTAGAGATAATAGAGATAAAGTTGTCCGCAGACTTTACGGCAGCTTGCATATGATTATCAATGAATGATAATCGATCAATATTACTTCTAATTGTTTCTAATGAGAAAATGTTTAAAATAACCTGAAGATATCGATTCTTAAGATATTTTTAAGATTACTTAAGATATTTTGCAGTAAAAACTAGAACTTCCTTGGTTACAAATCATAAAAAATCTTTACATAGTTGTTTTGAAGCTACATGTAGCAGTAGCATCAAGTTTATTTCCGAATACGGAAACAAGTGTAAGCTTTTCAGATAAATGATTGGAAATGGCTCTGTCAGATCCAAAGTCTCTAATAAACAACAAAGCTTGATAACTCTTATCGGAAATCGCTGATATGGTTCCAGATCTTCCATTCCACAAAACGTAAGGGAAGATTTAATTTGCTCATTAAATGATTAACTTTTGAAAGAGATTGGAAAGATTATCGCAAAATTTGCGTTCATATCATTGATTACGGAACATCAAACGTGCAACACACATGCAAATATGAAGTAATATATTAAGAACTAGATTTCATTTTTCTAAACAAAGTTTAGAAATACTTTAGTTGTGTTTAATTAAAATATATTTTAAAGAGAACATCAGTTTTGACAAATGTAATTCTTTTTTCATTTCAGCCACTGTGTTTCAGTCAGATCTTGAGGAAAATTTTAATATCTCAAAGTAAACAATTGGACAAATAGAAAATTTAAAAAAATGACATTTTTGATAAATTTTAACAGTGTTCTTAATAAAACTTATAAACACCCCCAACCTACTAGTTTTTGAATTGATATTGGTGACTTTTACAGTGAACGAGAAATAATTTCCGATGAGACTGACACAACTTGCTTGAAAATTAAAAATAGAAAAACGGCAGCAAGCATCAAACCAATTATCCAACACAAATAACAGGAAATGAAATTTTATATTTGGTAAGTAATAGAGCTGATAACGTTTTCAAAAATGGAAAAAATAGGGTTTTTAAAACTGTTTGAGTTAACCTAGATTTGCGCTGTAGCTGGTTGCACAAGCTGCGCTCAACGTTCTGTATCAATCATCAGAAACGACAACAAAAACTTCTATAGGAAATACACTTTAACTGAATGTTTATTGCCATCATCAAAATCGTCACCATCAACATTAGAATCAACATCAACAACACCAATAGAAGTTGTCACTGCTATATTAGCAGAACAGTGTCATTTTTGAAAACCTAATATTGCAAGTAATGGTAACAAGAACAAAAAGTAGACAACAACAAAGACGATATATAACGGCAACACTGAAACACTTCCACTGCGCGTGGGTCATAGTTCAGTATACTGACTCATCTCATAACTGCGGATATTAATTGCTAAAAATTACAGAACGATTGTTTCTTGTCAATTATTCAAAAACTTGTTGACAATTCAAAAGCAGAATCATTGACAACAACAACAACAGAAATAAAATACTACTACCAACAATATATTACCACTATTAGGATTATTATTATTATTATTATTATTATCATTTTAAAAGTTAAACAAATTCTGCAAACACGACATGACAATCTGTGCTACCAGTCAACATTGACCAACTTCGAGCATTCTTGGCCCACATATCGTGGTTACCTTTATGTATAAAACAAAGTTATCGCTTGTGATGATAACCATTACTGTTAGCCGGGCGGATGTCCAGATCTGGTCAGCAAAGTCTTGTTCGTTCAGATCAAAATTTACCCTAAAGCTTAACCAACCAAAGGTACAACAAGACACATTAAATGTAAATGATATGTGGTGACGAGTCATTGTCATTGAGGGTAAGGAAGCCCTATATTTTCAAGACAAGGAATAATTAGTCAACCGAGAGAAATGAGATTCTCGACTGGGAAACTGTTTCTCCATTCCGTCGAGCTTATTAAAACTTTGTGTTTTAGATCAGATTTACTAATCGAAGACCTTAATATTATTTGAAACATGCGGGTACTGCGGCTTATGGATTGCCCAATGCGCTTTGAAGTATATTCTTTTTGTTGCAGAATAGAGGCCCCGATCTTGTAGAGCGCGTTTTTCAAGTTTCTATTTCTATTGAAAGTTACCGTTTCCAACATATATATATATATGTCTTTTCGATTTATCTTCTTTGACACTAAACAATAAAAAAGCGATACAAATTATTTGACTGGGCGGTTCAGAGGGTATTTGTAATTGTGTTGAAGCAGCGCTTTTCGCGGACGAAATGAAAAAGTTTTGACACATTCGTGTGGTTTTAACTCTGTTATCGCACTTACATGATCACAAAACAATCATAATGACTGTCATTCGAAAAATGTCAGCACAAAATGCTTCTGAACTGTGCAGCACATAAACTTTTAAACAACACAACCTTCAAAATCAAACGCATGGGGTACTTGGATACTCAACTCACAATCAATTTAGATTGCATAGACAAAATATAGTACTACAAAACAATTATCTTACTACATCCAAGAGGAAACTTCTCTTTTTGAGCGGAAAAACATTATGGGAAAGTACAAATACGCAATTTGAATATTAAAAATGTGCTTGCCTTTTAAATGTACAGGTGCGTCAGAAGGACAAAACATGGAGTCGAATAATTTTCTATTACTGCAATTTCGAAAAGCTTCTTCAACAAAGTCATCTTTTAAGCCTTCTTTTAAAGAAAGCGAGCAGCTACAGAAAAAAAGAAATTTAAAGATTGTAAATTATCTTGCAAAATAAATGTGTCTTCTCGATACTTAGTAACAAGGACACTATTTCTAATTAGAAGGACAAAACAAATGCGTGAAAGTTTCGTCGTTTAACTTTCTGGCTAAGAGGAAGGACATTTTTGTGATACTCTCCACACACCATGAAAACGCATACAGAGTCTTAAAAGCTGCTAAAAAAGTTAAAGGAATGGTAGAAATTTACGTACATTTAAAGTAAGGAATTACGAACTTATGTTCTATCTTGTCTGGCTTGAATACCACAAAATATGATTGATAACTTGGCATGAATTTTATTAGGAAGCTAAAATAATTATTCCCAAGAAACTCTACTTCACTGTGAATCATTCGCGTGCAAAAGAAATAGTTATTGTAAAGTTGCCGCTCGAGAAAGCATGATCTCTGATCTTTCATGCATATTTTTATTTGGTATCGTCTGCGCATACAAAGCTTATTTCTGCATTTCGTACGAGCGCTTCCATGGTAGAACAATCTAAACACTATAAGTTATTCCCGCTTCAGTTTCTGATAGACATTTCTTTGTTTCTCCACAAAGAGAAAACAAACCGCTTAGTGTCTGAACTGTGAAGTCAAACGGTGTGTACTATAAAGCTTAATGCTAGGCTGTTGGTGAGAATATTCAGTTGTATCTGCATTCCCTCCTGAGTGGGGCTTCAACAAATCTTATTGTTTTTAAATGTCTTTTGTTTGCGGTTTCTTTCCATTTCTAGTTCAGTAACTCTTGAGTTGCTTACCTAGTAAACCTTCTTGCTACATTTAAAACAACTTTATGGTAAGTGAAAACCACAATCAAACGGTGACAGAAAAGAGAACAAAACGAATGCTTTTGTGATTCAAAAGAGTCTTCAGCTCTGTTCACTTAGAGAGCGAAACCCGGTCGTTAAGCATTCAGTTACTGACGCTCTCCTCGCTTAACTAGCTAGCAATAATTTTCATGTCAAAGAGAATTATGATCATATCGTGAACGCAGAGAAAATCTTTTAGCAAACAAAATATACACTCGAGAAAAAGTCTGCAAACAGTTTTGTTTGATATCGTTTCGACGAAAATAATAATCTGTAATTGTCTTCTCTGGAAATATAATGTCACCTGCAGCAATACCCGAACAGCGGGAATTAGATTATCTAACGCATTGAGAATTTACTCTTCTGTTCTCCGCAAAACCAGCTTTATGGTAACAAAGTTGGCGCTTTTATGGGCCTGTTTTGCTTATACTCAGCTTTGGCAACTTTGTCGAGGTTTTTGAAGGACTACAGTACATAAAAACTTGAGCTTAAATGCGATGACAACGCTTTCGTACCAACTCACCTTTACGGTTGACGGGGCGCACTTCAGCTTGACAGGAACGACAACCTCTTTTACCGCAAGCAAACACAATCGTCCTTTTTGTGCAGAATATGCAAAAAATCACTTTGTTTCCGACTTGTACTGAGGTTCTTCTTGTATCCTGAATTTTTAAAACTTTTTCACCAAAACCAACGAGGTTTTAGAAAACTCCCAAACGACGAAATCGGCGAAATGGCTCGTGCGTCTTACAGCTTTGTTCGTAGCCATTGAGTGAGTGTCACTTCATACAATTACAATAAAGCCAAGAGTGCTTAACGATATGCAAGTATCAGCATACTTTTTTACGCGGTGATTTGTTGAGAACAAAAAACAAAACACACGTCGATATTCACGCTTGACGGATTCTGGACGAGAGATCTGTTGTAACTCTACAGACTGTTATTATGTAAATTTTTCTGCCAAGAGCAACGTGGTCGAACAATGAACTAAGGGGAATCGGGAACAATCAAAAACAGCAAATTACTGACAACCGGCACGCCAAAAACACTCTGTATCTCTTGATCTCTCCACTACAAAGGACAATTTTTGTTCTAATTGGTATTAGGATAAACAGTTTCGAAAAGTTTGTTGGTGCAAGCAGTGTGGAGAAGACAGGGCTGTGAAAAACAGCAAAAACACTGGAAGATTAGAAATGCAAAAACAAAAATTTCATTTATAATGGAGGTGTGAAGAAAAGAGCTTGAAAACTTATAAAAGTCACCTCTTCCGTTTGGGGAGGTAGAAATCAGTTCTTTCGATATGCTTCGGCTCGTTATCCGTGACAATAAAATAGATGTGCACCAAGAGAAGAAAAACTTTCCCACAGAAACTATAAACCCATCGAATCTAATTTTAAATGCACAAGTGCTAAAGGAAATCTGTGGAGCGTAACGCAATCATGTAACAGCTTCCATGGCAAATACACAAATGTACAACGACAAATAACTATCACCAACTCTTTGAATGCACACTCTTCTACAACTTTCAAAACTGTCTTAGTTGACAAAGTACAGTGCAGT
Organism: Bergia sp. 'catenularis'; assembly: GCA_025434825.1. NCBI lineage: Eukaryota > Metazoa > Cnidaria > Anthozoa > Zoantharia > Parazoanthidae > Bergia > Bergia sp. 'catenularis'. Next base: position 2,337 of record JANRMR010072204.1, on the reverse strand, counting down.
CCACAAAAGGAAGGTCAATAAATTAATTTACCAGAGTTTCTGTTTGCAAGTTCTTCTCAGTTTCTTTTGTAAATTGGTGTTTGCAATTTATAATTACTCTCCTGACAGGAGGATTGGGATGGATGTTCGGCCTAGTGTTTTAACGAAATTCAATATTAGCGCTGGCCTATTGACTATTGTTCTTCGACCAAAACTTGCCACGTTTGGTTAAAAAAGGCAAAATTTTATCCCGCCCCCTCGTTTTTTCTTGACGGTCAAAATCCTTTAATTCCGTCCCCTTTGTCGTTTTAGACAAGCGTTAAATACGGAGATTACGGCAGTCAAACTATAAGTAGGTACGGGATCGTGATTTTAATCACATATCGAAATATGTGGCCCAGCGATTTTCTTGTTTAACTGATTTTAAGAACTTGCGCAAACGAAAATACTTTGTGTGCGAAAAGATAAGAACTTTATGAGGGAATATAACAAAAACCCTAACTTTTTGTACAATCGAGTGTTTACTTACAATTTCAAGACATTTCAGAGCAAGTATGTGATGCGTTCGCTATTTGTACGATAGTCTTCTGTTACGAACTTCGAACTTTTTGACTTACGTAAATGAAGTGGCTTACTGATTACTTGGTTTGTGAGAAGCAATGCAAGTGAAAGACTGTTCTTTGTATAAAGATCACAAGTTGTGAAAGTTCTGATTACATATACCAAAATATGAATGCAATGGACGAAAAAGAGAATGTTTTTTTCCTTTTAATTCTTGTTTTGAAAAAAGCTTGTTCGTGAAGGGTTTACCATGTAAATTTAAAAATGTTCTAGGTTCTTTACAGATTCACAACAATCTCACATAATTCAGTGTGTTTAACTTGAACACGAAGAAACACGTCACACATTCCATACACAAGTGTCACACACTCTGGCCATATATGTATTCGTTTATCGTTTGTCAGTTAGGGAACTATAGTTTTATTATGTTGTTCACACACATCGCTTATAATCCGATTAATATCTACCTTTGTATGATTAAACAGAGATCGTTCACCCTTTGTTGTCCTGTGCCATGCAATACGGGTTTATTAAACTAAAAAATGTTGTCTTGTTTTAATAATCAGGGCAGCGTTTTTAGATTTTGTACCTACAGGACTCTGCTCGCAGACCAAAACACCCAGATCACAGTCTACTCTTTTTGAGTTTTAAGTTCCTCGAGACCAGAAATCAGCGGTTTATCGGAATGGTTCCTGTAAAACACAGACGGTTTGAGCAAATATTCAATGCACGGTTGCATGGCAGTAAACCAAGTCCATCAAAAGAAAGAAGAACACACAGTACGTGATGGAATTTATGAACTTTAAACTAATCAGTTGAAAAACTGCTTCAAGACTTACTTTACTTACTTACTTTTACTTTACTTTAATCCTTATTAAGTTTCAAATAGCGAAGCTAATCCTGAAACTGCTCAGATGTTGGCGTAATTAGCGGTTTTTGATGGAGGAGGAAACCGGAGCACCCGGAGAAAACCTCCGACATCGGAGAGGGTCCGCAAACCCAGCTCACATACTTCCCCGGCAGGGAATAGAACCTGGGTTGTATTGGTGAGAGGCGAGTGTTCTGCCACTGCGCCACCCCAACGTCACTTAAGAGGCAGCGTAACAACTGAACTGTTTCTAAAACTGTGAAAAAAATCCAGTTTTGGTGGAAGAGAAGTTCTTCAGAAAATAAAAGAAATATTGCCTGTAAGAAAACAGTGAATTACTAGTTTAATAATTTCAGAGTTTGAAATTTTATTTCACTGCATCATTGGGTTCCTCAGTCAGATAATGGACAAAAAACCTGAAACCTGACTGAACTAAGAAGTTTTGTAAATTAAAAGCTAGTACATTTTTTAATCTTGCTGGATTTAAATTGTGTTTAGATTTTCTTCAAAACAGTTCTTTATCATGAGCAAGGAAGTAAAAACGGCATACGCGTGCGCAACGGATATAAACAATCTATACTATAGTTAGTATTCTGACACATGTAGATGGATTGGCGCCGCCTTTTTAAGGAAATCACGGACGTGTTCTCCTCGGTCCAAACTCTCAAAGCTTCTTTGTAAATGAACACTGCGCCTGGTTCCAAAACTAATTTTCTTTTTATATGTACACAAAGTTATGAAGACTGAAGTTTGATTTTGTGACAATATTGACGAAGCGTTTTACAACTGAATAACAATGATGCGTTTTGTTATAATAAGCTTGCAACATAAACCGAGTTTTCCTTGTGAAAATTGTAAACCTTTTTGAAAATTACTTAATAACAAAGATAAATAGCAAGACACTGTAGTTCACACTGTTTTCTGTGCCC